>OVAU01000486.1:0-14374 GCA_900406315.1 Biscutella laevigata subsp. laevigata
AAAACATGACATCCAACGAAACGCCGAGGAATGCTACCTTTGATTATGACATACCACTAAACGAAAACGTACTCTCTATATCACAATTCCCTTATTCTGCAACTTCTAATTCGGTGTTACAAAATCAAATATTCATGGTTGACATAGCCTGGTTACCTTGAATTGCAGGTATACAAACATGACATCAATAAGGACACCAATCAGCATGAACTTCAATCAGAGGCAGACATATCAAACAAAGTTAGTACAACTATTATGTCAGTTTTAGCCTTTATTTACTCCTAAACGTTTCCATCATCCCAAAAAAATGTTTGTTGTTATCACAAATTTTCAGGTTCCTGATCAAACAGAGGAGGCCACCATCCAAACAGAACTTTCTTCTGACGCAGCCATATCAAACAAAGTATGTCCTCACATGAATTTCCTCATACACGTTTTTATCACAAAGATGTCATGCTCGGGTTTTCATGGTTAACACTATATTCCAGGTTCCAGCTCAACCCATGGACGAAACAGATTANATGAATTTCCTCATACACGTTTTTATCACAAAGATGTCATGCTCGGGTTTTCATGGTTAACATTATATTCCAGGTTCCAGCTCAACCCATGGACGAAACAGATTATGTCCCCAACAGGATTCTGACGTATATAGACCCAAAGAAGTAAGTACAACTTATTTGTTTATTTATACACTAACATCAACTTATGATCTCCACGCTAGCGGTTTACTGGTTATCACAATTGCCAGGTTCTAAATCAAACCATAGAGGACGCCATCCAACACGAAACTAAAGCCTCTCCAGAACATGAATCTGATGCAGACGTATCAAACAAAGTGAGTGAAACTTTTACATGTATCTAACAAATTTCCTTCTGCACCTGATTACCACCACCATATACCATGTTCTTGTTTCCTCATTATCGATAAATTTCAGGTTCAAGATCCAACCATGAAGGGAACAACAACTTTTACTGACCAAGATTCTAACGCAAATATACTCGATGAAGTAAGTACTACTTCACTGTTTCCTCTGACAGTTTCTGACCTCATGATCGTTGTTTCAGGAGACCATCCACCATTAAGCTCAAACATTGCATGAACATCCTTCGGACGCGGACATATCAAACGAAGTAAGTAAAACCTTACGTTTCGCTTTTCAAGTAAATTGTCACGTACACCTTTTTATCATCCCAATTCAATGTTAGCGATTTCATGGTCCTCGCTGTGTTCATCTTTGTTACCCAGGACATCACCAAGCTAGTAGATAGCATTGTCAAAGATGTTGAGTTTGACCTCCGCCATTCCTTCGTCAAAGACACAACACCACCCGTCTGCGAAAATGTTAGACTGTGTTTATAATTTATGTTGTTTTTACAAAATAATCTCACACTCTGCTTTTACAGGCAACACCATACCCACTCACACTGCAAAATCTCATGATCAAGCAAAAGAACCAACTTCTATTCAAGGAAAAAATCAAAATCTAAAAAAATAAAAAAGAAGAACTGACGAAATTAAAATACAAGCGGAGACTAAGAGAACGTAAGCCAAAACCAATATCCCCAGAAAAGGTATAGCACAAATTCCTCGCAGTTTCTTACGTCCGGTTATCTAATTGGAACTACTTCTGTAACAGGTTACAGCGGTAGTGAAGCGGAATTTGGTGTGTATAGTGATGGCACAATGGTCAACAAAATCACCCGCTGTCATGTTGAGGCTGAACAGAAATCACTATCCCAATTACTCCTGTCAAAAGGACAAAGAGATGCCACAATCATTTTCCCAGATGCTGACATGGAAACTTTCAACAGACTCCATGTATATTTAGCCTCGCACCCAATGAAGTAAGTATATGCAAAGTTCATTCCTCTAATCAGAACTGTTAATATCTCCTTGCTTTAATCTGAACAATTTTTAATACTATACAGGAAACACAGGAACCACGAGTGGGATCTTACCAACAAGTTCTTCCTCACTTTGGCAAAACCAGCAGAATGGGTTTCCACAACTGTAAGTTTACTACCACATGGATAAACTTTCTTAGGGTTTGTTAGTGCCAGACTTTCATCTATACATGGGTAAAGTTTTTTTTATCACATGTTACTATTTTAATGTCACTTATACATGGTTACTATTTTACTGTTAATAATTCATGTCCACATATATTCATGGTTAGTATTTAAAGGTTAGCTATTCTTGAACTTATGGTACTTTATTGATTCTGTAATGGCTAGGGATATTCTTATATTTAGACAATGTTAAATAATCAATTAAATATTTTGTAATGTAGACTCACACAATATATCTTGCATTTCTTCTAATCTTTAAACAGCACATGGAAGTTTTAATGAAACTACTTCAACTTCAACACTCAAAAACTCTATCTAGAGAAAGATCCATGTTCCTCACACCATGCTTTACGAGTGATCTAGCAGCAAGATCAAAAGAATTCTAGAAGGCAGCTGACAAGGAAGATTACGCATGGCCAAAAAGCATACTTAGATACGTCAAAACAGCAAATTCATCATGAAATGCAGACATCGACACAATTTACGTCCCCGTGAACTGGGATTCTATTCACTGGGTTGGTTTAGTTATCGATCTCCAAATGTGGACAATATAGATTCTTGATTCCATCTACGGTAAGACCACACAACGTGAAGCTAGCGAGTACTTGAAACCTATTGCAGAGTGTCTTCCTTACATTATTAAGGAGTTCTGCAGTGAGAGTCTCAGTCAACAGCATGATTTTATCCCTTTCACAACCGAACGCTCACACAAGGTCTCTCAAAACAAACGGGGGATTGTGGTCCACTTGCTGCAAAATTCCTTGAAATGCATTCCCAAGGTATGGTTCCAGAATAGATGGGTTCAATCAAAGAAAAAGACGTTGATTCTATGCGGAAACAATATGCCCTTGATGCATATGCATATTTCGTTGCCCCAATAACCTCTCCCCCTTAAAGTCGTTTCTCTAACAATGTTTCTCCCTTTTGTAACCAAACTTATTGTTCTTGCTTCTATGTTTTATGTACTCATTATCCAACTATAACTACCCGCGTGGTTAATATTTTGTGGTTATGCTTACATTGTTATGTCATATTTAATACTCATTTATGGTTTTAGGTTTATGGTTGATCTGCGCAACGCAAACCAGGTAGTAAAAAAATTGTGGTGATTAATATGTGATCGCAACGAAAACGTTATCCATGAAATCGTGGTCAGAAAATAAAATGACTGATAAATATTACATAACATTGACTAAGTTATCCATGAAATCGTGGTCACTTATTGACTAAGTTTCCTATGATTTTTCGTGTTCCTAAAACAACTTCATAAAATTGTGGTCAGTAAATAAAATGACTGAAAAACTGACAGAAATTACAACAAAACTCTTGACACTTGGTCAATAGTACTATTTTATGGTTACTTAGGTTACTCTCGTTATTATCTCTTTCACTTTTTTCATCTTGTTTGATCGACATATTCCTCCTGCATTTTTAAGGGTTCACAAATATTCATAATATCTTTAACTAACAGAATTCTTAAAACCCTGGTCATTAAAATATGATCATTCTATTGTGGTAATAGTACGACGATGACAGGCCGTACATAAGTACAGTAAATAAAAAACATCAAGTTTTACATTGTTATGCTCTGAATGTTTTGACTACTTCAGCCCAAAAAACAAAAAAAAACTCACTGGTTGGTTAGCCATCCAATAACAGTGTTTGCTTTTTGGAGTGTTAACCCACCCAAAATACATGATACTGCCATAAATCCAAAAGACTCATATTGCAAACCATTAACATCCCAACAACGAACTTTCTCAAATAGGATTCTTACAGGTACTCTTGTTGTGCCCAACACCTCCACACCTATTATTGTTTCCTTTTTGGTTGCTTCCACTCTGCAATCAACAACCAATCAACCTAAACAAATCCCAGGTTTACAACTACATAAATCTTGACTATTAAACATTTTGTATATTACCGAGAGCTCTCCAGTAGAAGGTATCCTCTTTTGCTTTGGCCTTCCTGAAGGACTTTTGGTCTTTGGTGGCATAATCTCCTTATTACGCACCTCGTCTGACATCTCTGTTTCCTTAGGACTCTCATGCGGTTGAACATTACCCTTATAGGTATCTCGCCACGCTACTGTCGTGAATTCTGCTGCACATACCTCCCCATAAGACACCATTAAAAGATCATTATAATAGAACACATAAATGCGGACATATGATAAACATGATTTTATTGTAAAAATGAAAGGACAATGATTCCAAATTGTCCTATCACAGGGCAAACAACATTTAAACATGATTAACCTAAATACAAAATGCGGACAGATGTAAAACATGTTTTCCTATCCATGTTAAAAAGAACATTCCTTGTTAACCATGACCACGGAAAAACGAAAATGCTAACGCGAACACAAAAACGTTTATATATGTTAAACAGATTCAAAATTTCTAAGGCTTATATTATCAATTCTTGCTAACCAAATTTCATGAACATACCTGCCCATAAGGCAAACCAATAGCTCCAGCAACTAACAATGCGAGACCACAAGGTATCTGAAGGTTGTCATATATTTTACAGCTACATTTTCTGTCCTTCAAGTCGACATTGCACCTCTCTCCAAATTGTCCTCTCACTTCATAACGCCAACCTTCTATACATGTAACTCAACTACCTTCAGCATACTTCAGGTTGTGTGTAATCACCTTATCTACTTGTGGTGTAACATGGCTGCCATGTGCTTCGACTATCTTCCTTCTACCACTAAACCAATGTGTCAACATTGACTGGATATACATAAGCAGTTCAATTATTGGTGAGTTCCGCCCCTTTCTAAGAGCATTTTTAAGCGACTCTGCAATGTTACTTGTCATTAGATTGTATCGGTTCCCAGAAAAATACGCTCTACTCCATGTTGCAAGTCCAGCCTCTACAAAGTACTTAGAACACGCCTCACATTGCTTCGCAATTTTATCAAACTATATCTTAAACGCAGTAACAGTGTGACAACAAGCGGCTTTTATNAAAGTACTTAGAACACGCCTCACATTGCTTCGCAATTTTATCAAACTCTATCTTAAACGCAGTAACAGTGTGACAACAAGCGGCTTTTATTGCCATCTTCGCTAATCCTTTGCTCTTAAATTGTGTAATAATATTTCTAGCTAGATGCACAACACAAGATCCATGTTTCGCCATTGGATAGACAGCTTTCACAGACACTATTGGTTTAACCCTATATGAAATTATTGCTATTGTGGGACTGTCGCCTATTATGTTGTGTACCTTCAACAAAACCCAAGTCCAAGCTGCCTGGGTCTCGCTGTCAACTACTGCAAATGCAAGAGGAAAAACCTGAAAGTTTGCATCTTGCCCACTAGCTGCTAGCAAAACACCCTGATATTTCCCACCTAAATGTGCCCCATCAAGAACAATAACTCTTCTTAAATACTTAAATCCCTGCCTTGATGCACCAAAAGAAAGGAACAAATACAAAACAACGCTCCCCACCTAACTTATCATCCTCAGTTTCAACTTCTTCCACTGTCCCGAGATTTTCTAATTTCAACATATGCAAATACTGCAATAGATTCAAATATGATTCCTCCTCCGTACCTTGATTCTCTACATTTTCTGTTTCTCTCGCCTTCCAACACTTCGTATAAGAACTAGGAACTCTGAATTCCTCTAGCAACAGCTGCTGTAGATCCATAGGTCGTGGTCCAGATTCCTTTGTAATAAACTTTGGCTTATACATTGCTGTTATTACTCTATGGTTAGCCAACTTAGTGTACTGACTCCTGGTTTATATACTGCAAGTATGCTCTAGTGCAGCCTTCTTTATACTGTAGTAACCACAATCCTTCAACTCGTATGCATTAACTCTCCACCCACATGCAACATCCGCACAATTCACAACAATGTATTCCCTATTGCTCCTAGTCTGCTTGTAATAGAACATGTTCTTTATTGCATAGATTGCCAAAGCAGTTTGACTTTCTAACTTGTTTCGATATGTCTTCCCAACAAATATTTCGTCGTCACCATCATCCATAACAACGTCTAGGGTTTCTAATCTTACAAAAGTTGTATCATCAAACAATGGCTCAACATCGGACTCCTCATCAAGCACATCATCCATATTTCTTTGCACATTGTTCTCACTTGTTATAGGATCAGCATCAACCCGACCACAATGTTTTGAATTTAGGTTTAACGTTTCCCTGCTTGGATGCACTCCTCGTTCGCGTCCACAAAATTGATTCTTTCGATTCGCAGACCCACTACCATACCCTTTCTCAAATTTAGGATAACCCTTCAATTCCTCAGGTTCACCCCCAACCCTTACAACGTGGTCAAACACACTTTGAGTGCTACATTGCACAAATTTCGCAGCATAACCAACTTAACCATTCCCCTCTGCTTGTTCACTGCAAACATTACCAGAACCTTTACATAAATCATTCTCCTCTGAAACTTCAACTTCAATACCCTCTACAAAATCTTCTTCCTCCATTAAATTGAAGCTTGGCTCTGTTCTAACATTATTTTCCTTGCTTCTCATGAGCTCCTCTGCAGCTCCTACCACAACACAATATAAACTGTCATCTTCCTCGACTAAAGTGAACCCTTTCTCGGGCTGGCGAGAGATTGAACAACTCTTACCACTGCTATTCATCACTTCAAAAACTGCGCTAACCTCCTCTATAAACACTTCATCCTCATCGCTTACTGCTGGTCTTGGAACACAGGTTTTACTCTTACCTACTTTACTAAAAATTCTATTATCCTTATCAATGCTACTACCACAATTAAAATTCACAGTCCTTTTTCGGCTCATTGACTGGGGTTTTGAATTGTGTTGCATCATCAACGTTATTGAACGTAACCATCAGATTTCTATCACTTCGATCGACTAAGAGCATGAAAAAATTCCTAACACCACAGTCTGTTTCAATTAAGAAAGGCGGCATTTTACTACCAACGTCAATATTACCAAAGCTTGTATTAAAGAAACTTAACGATGTCTTCACATTGCTCTCCCCAAATGCCTTTACAACGCTATCACAGAGCTCCAAAAGCGTTGAATTCTAACCTGCCCAACCTTCCTTTGTCTATATCAAAACTTCATTCCCCTTTTCTCCACAGGACCGATTCCCAGCAATCGCACAACAAAACTTCGTCATATAAAACCTGTCCACACAAATTAAATAAAATTAACTGTAAACCACATAACAATTGCCATGGAGTTACTATACATCATGACTATACGATAACCACATTTAAACAACCATTGTAACTATACCACGGCTAGTAATTACAATACATCGACACAATCACCGTTTTCACATCGATATTACACAATTGTATAACCAACCCCTTAAACCACTTATCACTAACCACAACTTATTAACCACATATAACTAACACTTAAACATCTGAACATATACCTAACAAACAACATCAAACCAAATTAAGTTTTACCACAAAAACATCTACCAAAAGTACTACAACAAATCTGAAAGAACGACTTCTGGTCAGACAACACAAAAATATCAAATTCAGAACCTCAAACATATATCAAATTCAGAACCTCAAACACAAATGTTCTCTTATAACAATCATACTTTGCGTATCAATACACAACTCATACAACAGAAAAATATTCAATAAACTTTTATAAAAAGCAACCATGACCACAACTGTCCGACTCTGAAATAACTTTCGACAACTATGCAAGTCGGAAACTCAAACAAAAACTAAACTCAGATTCACATGCAGAACTAGTTTAAGGTTTAATGGTTTTTCGTAATATCAACATAAAATCGGTTTTTCCAACCTTTAGCCAACACGATTCTTCGTTATCTCCTCTCGAGAACTTTCAATTTACAAATTGCTTAAGGCCTGCAAATTCTGAGCTTCAAACCCTATATTTATGCCTCCAATTCCTTTGTATAAACGTACGATGCCGCTTTTTCCCCAACACATGACTCTTTTCCCGAGTATAATCTCCACCAACTCTATTATACACAAACGGATAAAGTCTTTATCCATCGGACCATAGCATAGCAGTTGCCAACTTTCCATAAATCTGTACAAAAACACCTTTCAAAGCTGGTAAAATCTTGTGGTTGTTGATCTCACCCAAATCGATGCACCCAACACGAATAATTCTCTTCTAACCGAGTAAACGACATCTGTTGGATCTCTCTTCTAAAATTTAATCCAACGGTTCAAAAATTATTGTAAACTTGATATAACACACTTCCTCAAGGCCAACGTTATCTTTTCGCCACCCCTCTATTTTATTGTTTCCTCATACAAAAACATGAGCTTGCTATCACGAAAGAAAGTATCAATTCTGACAATATTTTTAGCTATTTCAAAAGTAAATATAACTAATATTTGAGATATACCATTATATTTTGGATTTAGGATATCTATCTAATTTTTAGTTTCGGGTTTTCATTTCCGATTAGTTGTAAGAGAGTGGTAATATATCATTCGACTGTCAGTGTAGTTTAGTATGAATACAGTGCAAAGTATAATGAGAACTCTTAGGTTATGAAAGAGAAAAGTTCTTGAAACTTGTCTTCAAGGAAACGTATAAGTTCACGAGAACAAGAGCACAATACAAAACTCAAGAACCTATATTACGATACACGTTTTCTAAGTTTGTCGGACAAAGACTCCGAGCTTTCAGGCAGCAAGATCAGAAGGAAGTGTGTTCTGAATGTTGTAAGGCATTAAGATGTTGAAACCATCAGCAGCAGTTGAGATGATCATCCCTGGGATCTGGTTGTGCCAGTGAAGTTCCTTCAAGTCCTTTTGTCCCTGGTTTTACCGGACAAACAAAGTCTTTAGACACAAACAAACCCGAACTACGGACATTAAAGAACAAGTATTACCTGGTGAACGAAGAGAAGCTGAGGAGGCAAGTCTTGTGGTGTGTTGACTTGTTCCTTTGTCTGTGCTTTAAACTCTGCTTCTTCTTCTTCATCTTTCTCTAAGGATAAATCCCATATCCTGTAAATACATCAGATATAGCCAAAACATATTAGACAGATTTGTCGGTTTCTGGGGACTCTTGTTGAATTCGTTGTGTAGCTTACGTGAGCTGATTATCGCCAGAAGAGACTGCAAGTGTCGAGGCTTCATGAGCACTCCATTCAATAGATGTGATAGGATGCTTATGGTACTCAAAATGTGCTACAACCGCATCTCCATCCTATTTCAAGATTCATATGCTAATAATTTAGAAGAGATTGCTAGGAAAGAAATATAAAGCTAAGTCTTTAATCTAACCTTAATCAGTCTAAGGTCACGGATAGAGAATGTCCCGTCGTCACTCCCTGAGGCCAACATACAACTAGCCAGCCTTCATGAAAAAGGAACAGTTTAAGATCGAGCCATTTGCAGATAACACAAAACCAAAGACAGTTAAGTTATATAAGGACCTGTTCCATGAAATGACATTCACATCTGCGTCATGTGCCTTGAAAGATAATACAGGCGACTTCCCTCGTCGGACATCCCAGACTGCAACACTCCCATCAACAGAACATGAAGCAAACACGTTTTCTTCGGCTGGACTCCACTAGAACAATGAAAAATAATGTTCAACCAAAAGGAAATGAAACCAGCAGCAAATGCACAACTTAGCTGCAAAGTGACAGTTTTTACTTGTAAATCTTCAACACTTGCTGTGTGTCCAGCAAACGGAATAGGATCAACAGTCCATGAACCAGAAGCTGGCTCCCACAAGTGAATCATACTCTTGCAGTCCCCTTTCCAATAGAAAAACGAAAGTTATACACTGACAATGTCGAAAAGCAAGTAATTGTTTGAGTATTGCTGAGATAAGTATACCAGAGAGAAGTCTTCCGGCAGTTGCAGGACTCCAATCTATAGCATATCCTTCATCTTTGTGACCGGAAAAGTTGACTAACGGTGCTTGGTTAAGAACTTCTGAAGTTCCATCTTTACCTTCTGTTTCTGACTCCGCTAAAGCATTAAGATGAGATATCATGTCCCATACCTGCCCAGAAATACGTATTCTAATCCACTTAAACAAGGACATATATAACCAAACATCCAAACCGTGCAAGTAGACAAATATTTATCTTTAAGGTTTTGGTTTGTTTTTGCCAGATGTTGAACTAATATTAGGTTAAATAACAAGGATGTAATCTTTACCTGTACATGACCAGAATCTGCCCAAGAGACACAAATATGAGAATTTTGTGGCATTGCACGTATACGGTTTACACATCCATGGTGAGCAACCCTGCGAACCTGTATACCAATATTTTTAGACAAAATATCAACCATTAGGACGCTCTTGACTTGAGATACAAAAGAGAAAAGAGCTAAACACGGATCAAGAATTGCCTGGATATTTGGGATTTTGGAAGCACCATCATCATTTTCCTCATCACTGTCGCTGTCTTCATCTTCATCTTCATCTTCATCATCATCCTCCATATCATCTTCACCACTCGCAAGTGTCTTGGGCACTACATCACGTCTCTTACCAGATACGTTGCTAATTTTAAACAATCCTATTGAGTTCCAAGCTGCTTTCTCAGCCTAACAGAGGAAGTAGTCGCAGCATTCAAAACAAACCGCACAAATACATTAAGCAGTATAAAGGTACAAAACTTACCTGAGTACCCGCCACCATATAAACTGTGTGAGGAAACTCAGTTCGGTTCATACCCAACTTATCACTTAATATATCAAAACTGAAAAAAAAAACAGAACACATCAATCAAAATCACCGAAATTGAATTGTTATCATTCACACAGAGTAAATCTTTGAACTNAAGCAGTATAAAGGTACAAAACTTACCTGAGTACCCGCCACCATATAAACTGTGTGAGGAAACTCAGTTCGGTTCATACCCAACTTATCACCTAATATATCAAAACTGAAAAAAAAAACAGAACACATCAATCAAAATCACCAAAATTGAATTGTTATCATTCACACAGAGTAAATCTTTGAACTTTATGAACCAGACAATAAGATAAGGTAACTTGCAAATAGATTTCCTATAAAACAAACAAGAGAAGAGCCATCTCGTTCACAGTTTAGCTAATATCTCCTAACCTATATGAATCCAATCCATTTTCGTTGCAAGAAGAAGTTACCTCAAAGAGGGCCAACCAACATGGAAGCCATGAAGTGAATTATAAACAGAAGGGTCGCACTGAAGCTCTTCTCCATCTTCGAGCTTATCAACACCTGGTTGCCAAACCCTTGTTGGCATCGTCGGTATCGAAGAAGACGACCCATCTTCCTTCTTCTGGTAATTGAAACAAAAAAATCCAATTTTTACGCTATTTAGATTTTAAGAATATCGGATTGCAGAACTGAACAATTTCAAGCTTGGGGATACAAAATTTCAAACCTTGTTCTTCCTCTTTGCTTTCTTAGGGTTTAAGCGGCGTACCATTTTCTCCTAAGTTCCGGTTTTAATTACTCGAAGCTTTTGTTCTGATCAAATTCAGCTATGGTTTCTTCAGTCACTTTAGGGTTTAAGGTATTTATAAACAAGACAAATAATTATCCTCTTCAGTCAGCTANTTGCGTAAATACCCTCTGTTTGTTAAAATTTATTTTAAAGTCCTTTATCTTATAAGATATCAGAAATCATCCTAATATTTTTATAAAGAAATCACTNCAGTCAGCTATGTTTGTTAAAATTTATTTTAAAGTCCTTTATCTTATAAGATATCAGAAATCATCCTAATATTTTTATAAAGAAATCACTAGATAGTCGGTTCAGGTTAGGTTCGATATCTAATATGCTATGGTATTTAGGTATAAAATTTTAAGAACCGTTTGAATATTTTTCATTGTTGTTCTTGGTTTCAATTCTTTTCCAGATATTNAGGTTCAGGTTAGGTATAAAATTTTAAGAACCGTTTGAATATTTTTTCATTGTTGTTCTTGGTTTCAATTCTTTTCCAGATATTGAACATAAATCTTTTAAATCGAATAAATAAAAATATCTAAAAATATTATATATTTAACTAATTTTAATGAAAATATTTTGGATATTACCTTTTTTAGCCAAATTTTTGTATTCTAATTCAATTCAATTATTTTTTTACCTATATTACTCAAAATATTTAAAATAATCAAAATATCAAAAAAAAATATATTTATTATATAATAAATATAACTAATGTTTTTATTATTTAATTTTGTTTCAGAGTATCCATTCGCGATTCAATTCAAGACCCATTCAAAATGTTCTTTAACCATTCGTTGATTAGAGAGAGTCAACAATCAAAGTAGTAAAAAGGCAATTAAACTTTCGTGTACCGACAAAAAAAACAAGTACACTGGTTTCTGTCTTCTGTTTCTACTTGGAGAAGAATTTGTCCCAATCACGAAGTGAAGAATCAACTGAATCATCAGGGAGAAGTTTGGAGATCCTCTCTGCACGAATAAACTGTTTCAATATAGCTTTATCTTCATCAATCCGTTTCTTCTCTTTCCTGTCTTTTGGTTTCATCTTCCTTTTCTCTTCCAAGATCCAATTGAAAAGCTCTCTTTGCTCATCTTCTGGAATCGGTTTCCTTGCTACTTTTACAGGCTCACTTGTCAAAGTCTGAAACACCACTTGATCAGCTTCATCAGTGAACTCAAGAAGTGGATCCGGTTCAAGGATCGGTTTGGTTTCTGCTATTACACTATCTGCTTCCTTGGCATTATCAGTGTCTGCAACTTTGCTGTTTTCTGCATCTTCCTTTGCCTTTTTCCCACCTTTATGTCTTGCCTCGCTGCCTTTTTTTGCTCTCTTTTTATCGCCTGCATCAATGTCTTTTTCTCGTTTTTTCGCAAACATGTAAGCTGCAGAAGCAAGGGATCATGATTAGTAAACACTGAAGTGAACTATCATGAATGCTATATTGTATTCAAACAGTCTTGTTTTTCATGCCTCAAATCAAGTATGCCCTATCTCAATTTCTGATTCAGACCAAGCTTATAGTTCTACCAGCACAGGATATTTCCAAAGGAATCAGAATATAACCGAGATGGGTTCCATAGGATGAGAACAAGACAAAAAGATGTGCAATTATCTCAATTTCAGAATCAGACGAATCTTCTAGTTCTGCTAGAAAAGGATATTTCCAAACGGATTCAGAATATAACCGAGATGGGTTCAACAGGATGAGCACAAGACAATAAGATGTGCAATTTATGTCCATGAACCAGAATGGTTACAATCACTATGTTCAGCGGTATACACATAGAGATAGATGGATAGATAATTGTAATATCTGATAATAATGTAGTCAATCAAACTCTCTCCTGGAGTAATGCCTCCTGGAGTAATGCCATGACATAAGAAGCTTTCTTTTAGAATACATTAAATTTCTAATGCAAGCATAAAAGTTTCTACCCATATATATGACTATTTCTAAAAGACAATCGTGTCATTTTCAAGAAATTGATAAAGTAAGGAAAGAAATTCATAAGCTAGGCATTACATCGAACACATTGCGCACGTAAACTAATTCTCTAAGACTAACCTCCAAGACCGAGATTGAAGATCAGCATAGCTCGCCAGCNAATTGATAAAGTAAGGAAAGAAATTCATAAGCTAGGCATTACATCGAACACATTGCGCACGTAAACTAATTCTCTAAGACAAACCTCCAAGACCGAGATTGAAGATCAGCATAGCTCGCCAGCCGACTTGGATCAGTTTTGGAACGGATTTTTGCGGAGGTTCGAATCCAGAGGGAGGTGGGTCCATCGATTCCGACTTGGATATACACTTTTTTTTGGTCGAGTAAAATAAAGTATCGCCGGAAGAAGAATGTATGTTATAAACCCTAATTTGATGAAACCCTCCGATGCTTTTACTTGTGATTGTGATTGATTTGCCTCCGTTGCCTGTATTATCAAGCAAAAAAATGATTCTTTCTTCAACTTTTCTCTCTTGGAGGAATAAAAAGTAATTGCTTTGATCCTCTCCGACTGATCTTGACGGTAATGCTTTGCGATTGGGTCTTCAAAGTCTCGTGGGACCATTAAGGTAAATGCCTAAATAATATTAAAAAAGAATTATGCAAAACATACAATTTATTGTATTACTAGATTAAGAGACCGTTGTTGGTATTGACAATTTAGTGTTATTGAAATTATAATTTATATTGAAATCTATATTGAAATTATAATTTATATTTAAATTACAAAATCTATGATTTTATAATTTATATTGAAATTATTTGTTATTCGTTTTATGATTTCAAAATTCATATTGAAATCTTGTGTTATTCGTTCGATATATGATTTTAAAATTCATATTGAAATCATGTGTTATTCAAT
>OVAU01000487.1:0-19754 GCA_900406315.1 Biscutella laevigata subsp. laevigata
ACCCCGATCGGCCGCTATTTCCGAACACGGGTGTTACATTAACCCTCTAACCAAATATCTTACAAAAATCAGATCGATGTAGTCTTGCTGTGGCATGAGTTGAATTTAGCATACGATTCTAATGTACTACACACGAACATATCTGTATATATATGTTTGTTATACTGTATTGCAATATATGATACGGAAGTTTTTCTTACAAAGTTAACTTGGTTACTGTATGCAATAAACGATGAACACATATTATGCATGTTCTTCTTACCTTTAGAACATTTAAAAATAAATTAACAAAAAAAACATGTAAGATGGCTTATGATCAGTGTTTTCAGAAAATTGGGAAAAAGGAGAGATTATTTAAGTTTGCTTTGTTGACGTTTTGATGAGACAATACTTTACAAATGAAAAGTCAAGTTTCTTGAAAATTCAGTTTCCTGTGTTTACCCAAAAGCAAACGTAGACCAATTATAGTTGAAATTCACCTAACTACATGCCAATTAGCTAATCAATAGACCCAATTTATCGTAACTGACATTGTTTTCCCTATAATTATAGTGGAAATGCAAATTTATAACTACCAAATCTATCTACAATCTTATATATTAAGCGTCGGAGGGAGACTGCAGACTTTGTTTACAAATGTTGGATCGATGGATCCTGGAAGGAGGAAGACCATTTTACATGATTGGGGTGGTCACTAGTAAAAAAATTGTAAATAGCGACGGAAAAGCCACGAAATTATTTTGTGGGAAAAACAATACCCATAAAATCCACGAATTTATTTTGTGGGAACAATACCCACGAAATGTATTTGTGGCTAATACAACCACGAATTAACCACAAAATGTATTTGTGGCTAATATAGCCACGAAATGTGTTCGTGGCTAATATAGCCACGAATTAACTACGAAATGTGTTCGTGGCTACGCTAGCCACAAAATACCAACAAACTTTTTCGTGGCTAAATCAAATTAGCCACAAATTTCCCACGAAATGTGTTCGTGGCTAAATCAAAATAGCCACGAATTTGCCACGAAATGTGTTCGTGGCTAATTTTAAAACAAAATTAAAACCCTAAACTCTATACTCTNTTAACTCTAAACTCTAACTAAAAACTAAAAACCCATAATTCAAAACTATGAATTTTATATTCTAAAACCTAAACTCTAAAACTTTAACCTTTAACTATAAACTCTAAATTCAAACTTTAAACTCTAAACTCTAAATCATATATTTTAAACCTTAAATCATAAACCCAAAATTTTAAACACTAAATCATATATTCTAAACTCTAAAGCTCTAACTCTTGATTAAACTCTAAACCCTAAACCACAAAGAAATGAAATGAAAAAATATAATAAAAATAAATATTTAGATAAAAATAAATTAAAAAATCGAAACTATTAACAAAGAATGATTAAATATGTAGAACGAAATAAATTGATAATTGAAACTATAAACAAATAATAGTTAAATATATAGATTAAAATAAATTTAAAAGGAACAATTAACAAATAATTAAATCGACGATTCGAGCGATGAGGCGATACTATATGATGTATTACTCGCTTATGATGTATGATAGATTATACTACATAAAGAAAACTGATACTAAATATCAATAATTGAAAACAAATTGTAATCATCTCCATTACATAACAAAACCGATACTAAACTTCAATAATTTCGAGAAACATACAAAAACAAATCGAACTAATCGAACTCAACCAATGAATAGTTTATCACCAAATGGTCACACTATGATGTATTACTCTTATCAAACCCTTATCATTCCAAAATAATCATCTTTCATATATATATATATATATAAAAGAATATATTAAACATATTTATATAATTATATCTTAAGTAATCCAAACTGAACTAAACCGATAATTTTTTAAAATTTCGAGAAATAGACTTTTTACTTAANAATTTCGAGAAACATACAAAAACAAATCGAACTAATCGAACTCAACCAATGAATAGTTTATCACCAAATGGTCACACTATGATGTATTACTCTTATCAAACCCTTATCATTCCAAAATAATCATCTTTCATATATATATATATATATAAAAGAATATATTAAACATATTTATATAATTATATCTTAAGTAATCCAAACTGAACTAAACCGATAATTTTTTAAAATTTCGAGAAATAGACTTTTTACTTAACTGCACCAAAACAAACAGAAGCATAAATAATCCAAACCGAACTAAACCAATAAATAATTTATCCTCTAATTGTCATACTATCGGTAACATCAGACTAGCATATCAGTTAAACCCGAGACAAACCCAATTATAATAAAAACAATAAAACAAAAACGCTATTAATCAATGTAGTAATATATTACAGTGCTGCGAAAACAGAACAACAACGTCACAGTAGTCCAGTGGTCACAACATCCCTGTGTGGTATATCCCACCCGGGTTCGATCCACATTGGATACAATTGGGTGATTTAATTTACATTTCCCCCGGCGGCGCGGGAGGTCACTGATGGTGATGGAGGGTTCACCGGCGGCGATGGTGCGGCCCTGTGGTGCACAGGCGGCGATGGTGCGGCCCTGTGGTGCACAGGCGGCGATGGGGTGTACCGGCGGACCTCCGGCGGTGATCGACCACCGGCGACAGTGATCAAATGTGTTTTTTTATTCATAATTCATTAGCAATGAAAAACCCACGAAACATTTTCGTGGCAAAAAAACCCACGAATATTACGTGGGAAATAGCCACAAATTGTTGTGTGGCTATTCCGTGGGAAAATAGCCACAAATTAGCCACGAGACCTTGATACCCACAAAATTTTTTTCGTGGCTATTTCGTGGCTAAACACTTATACCCACATAAAAACAGCCTATACCCACGAAAAATTTCATGGCTATTTGCAATTTTTACTAGTGGGTATTGACAGAATTCAGAGTCGAACGAAGTCAATATGGGTGCGAAAACCATCGATGCGGCCCGCTTTCCGTTACATGCCGAGTTAGAAGCACTATTATCGTCAATGGACTTTATGCGCAAGGGAACAAGGAGGTGATGTTCTTGACAGACTCCATGGAATTCACCCGCATCTTGACCAGACATACATGATGGCCGAGTTTCAACCAATTTACAGTAGGGCACCAAGATAAACAGAGCAAATTATCGACGTGTACGATGCATTGGACACCACAGTCAAATAACAGGAAATCAGATAGTTTGGCAAAAGGTGTGCAAGGGCGCTTGTTTGACACCACCTATATAGGTAAAGAGCCCTTTGGATGGCTTGATGGAGTGTAGTACTTTCTTTTGAAAGTTTTTGTTAGACAAAGACAAAAAAAATATATATCGTAAGTGTCATTTTGTTCGAATACTTGATAGATCCTCTCAAAGACAACACATCTTACAACTTTATTATAGAATGGTAAAAATATAGATAAAACATCTGAAAGAAACATAATTAAAAGAAAAGAACACATGTATAAGAAAGAAAAAAATATCTAAGAAATTATGTAGAGTATAAATTAGAACAAATTGCGCTCTAGGACACATTTCTAAAACAAAATTATACTCTAACACACATTTAGTTTGGCTTTCACTCTAACACATTTCTGGACATGGTATTACTATTTTATCCTTCTGAAAATAAATTTATTACAGCTCAGACTAAGAGAGATTGCAGCTGAGATTAAGAGATATTGCTAGAAACGGGATCTAACCCACTTCGTTTGGTATTTCTCCGAAGAAGGCGTTGTCGCCGAGATTGAGGAGCTGTAGACTTCGACATGTGAAGATTTCTATAGGTATTAGAGCTTCTAAATCAGAGCTTCCTTAAACCCTAAATCTCTTTCTTTCTCAATTTCTCAATGATCACCGCTTCGTCGCCGCCACCGCAACAGACGGAGCAACCTGTTCCCGCTATGCAGACTTCTAGAGTGAGTCCCAAGATAGTAGACGGTGCCATCAACGCTCTCCTCAAATCGAGAAGCGAGAAATCCAAGACAGAGAAGCCTCAAGTTCTCGAACAAGACGAGTTCGTCTACCTCGTCGTTACATTGAAGAAGATTCCACAAACAAGTCGTAAAAACGCTTATCGTATCCGTTTACCTCACCCTCTTATCAACCCAACAGAAGATTCACCGAAGATTTGGCTAATTATCGATGACATAACTAAAAGTGGTCTCACCAACACCGACGCGGAAGAAAATCAAATCTGAGAATTTTCCGATCACGAAAGTTCTTAAGCTTTCGAAGCTCAAGACAAATTACAGACCATTTGAAACGAAATGGAAACTCTAAGACTCTTACGACATGTTTTTCGCTGATAAGAGAGTGATTCCTCTGTTTCCGAGGTTAATTGGGAAGAAATTCTTCCTGAGCAAGAAGATTCCAATGGCGATAGATTTGAAGCATAAGAACTGGAAATAGCAAATGGAGAAAGCTTGTGGATCTGCTATGTTCTTTATAGGAACAAGTACATGTGTTATAATTAAGATTGGGAAATTATCAATGGAAAACAATGAAATTGCTGAGAATGTGATGTAGACATTAAGTGGAGTAGTTGAAATCTTACCTAGTAAGTGAAATTACGTTAGGTCTCTGCATTTTGAGGCTGAGCCTGTGTTCGATCATGAGTTCATTAAGGTATCTTTTCTAAAGAACCTTCTTTCTGTTTATTTTGACTAATTAAACATAACTACTGCTTCTAGTTAATCTGAGACATCATTCTAGTCGTTAATGCATTGATTGTTGTCTTTCACCATCCATGTGATTCTCTGTTTTTCATACAATTCAAGTACCTTTTTGCTTTGATTATTGGCTTCACCATCCTGGTGACTGCTTTGAAATGTAAAGAACAAAAGAAAGTTTATCGGATTCTGGTTAGCATGTCGTATAGTTGTGGTTAGCATTGTGGTTTAATTGTGGTTAGTAGTTTGAAATTAGGAACAGTGTTCAATTTTAATTAGAAACATGTATAAATGTTAACCACCATCGTACACCTAACCAGCATTTGTGCGTTTGATGAGGATTGAGTTTCTTCTAATGACATGTTTTTGATTTGTGGTACCATATGATTCTATCTTGTATCAGATGGTGGCTAGTAAAGAGCCTTGGCAAACAGAAGAAACCCGATTGCGATGGAATTAATTTGGCTAAGTACATGTCGACTTGTAGGATATCAAAAGGGTTTTTGGTTAGAGATTTATCAAATTGTTACTCTGTATAGAAGTGAAAGCAGAGCTTCTTTTAAGTTTATGTTGCTTTTAAGTTTTGAAGTCGTTCTTTCTCTTTCTCTTTGATCTGAGAATTCTTTCTCTTTGAAGGTGAGAGAATGTTCAACCTCTCTCTTTAGCATTTGTACGAGTCTCTAGTTTTTTGAATTTGAACCAATTTTAATCTTGAGTGTTATTGACTTATGGTTATTTTCCTTAACTATAAGGGTCCATTGACATACACTGAATTATACTATACTAACTTTCTAGTAATTGTAATTCAATAATTTGTATAATTGTGGTTAGCATTGTTGTTGACTTGTGGTTAGCATTGTTGTTGAATTACTAACCATGCACCAGTTCAGTAGGATATCCTAAATCAAATATGTTATAGAGAAAACAAGACATTCAGAGGCCAACACAAATTCAGTTCAAGTGCACATAGACACATATCAAAGCAGCAATAGATTCATCAATCTAAAGATTTATAAAGAGGCTACATTCTATATATATATCGATCGTTTTCCAAAGAGGTTACATTGATATGTCAACAGTCAAGATTCTATATATCAGAAGTCAACTAAAAACAAAATTATCATATTTTATATAATTAAAGTCTCAACCAGATAATAAACTTTTTAGATGAGCATTATTGGCAAGAGGGGTATAAACGTCAGAAATTGTTACTTTTACCTCGTTTCCAGCAAAAAATATGCTTGAGTGAAAGCTTTTTTAAATGTGTGTTTCTCTGTGATTAAAAATAGAAAAGTGTCATAGAATGTTAATGTCCCTATAAATTAATAGATAGTACCGGTTCTAATGAACGTGGTACATAAAACAAAACTTTTTATTGATGTCTTTTAAATCATTATATTATATCACTTTTTAATTTCGTTGTCCTAAATTCGTTTAAATATTCTGGTGCTTAAACCCTAACTTTACTTATTTTAGCCAAAACCAATCGTGCTAACAAGTATATATACGTGTATTGAAGGATCACGAAGAGTGGGAATTGGGCTGACCTAACTCCAACTTGAGAATCAATGTCTTTGTCTCATAGTCATATGATGTTGTTCATTTCCTAATTACTCATACTTGAAGACTTGTACGTCTCTCTTTCTCTCTATCCCTCGACCACAAAGAATGGAAGATCAAAGTAGACTTCCAACCCAATGAAAAAGGTATAGAGTATATTAGAATAACAATTTTTGGAGAAAGGTAAAGCATAAAAGAAAAGAGTACACTAAATGTGGAGAGGGTAAGTTTGAAGATACTAAAAGTTGTAAGGTTGAAAAAGAAGAAAGTGGTTTACATTAAGGTAGGGGCCAAGTTTTGTGTTTATGAGTTTCTAAGAGAGAAAGTGATGTGCCGACCAAATCTAGTGATCATCTCGTTCTCACATTGTGCATTGTCACTTTTTTTCTATTTCCTTTTTATATAATACAATACTTTCGTATATTTTAATAGATTATCACATCATGATTTTCTATACATTATATAATTATGATGTTCACGTCTAAATATATATGTTGAATTGAACATTTTATTTTTGTAGACAAATTTGGTTTCAGTTTAATCATGACCGTGTCTAGTAATGTCCACGTTTAAATGGGTTTATTCGCAGACGGATCATGAAAAAATTGTGATTATTAGTCTTTTTGTATCCAAATGAGTCTGTCTACATTCAAATAGATTTATTCGTATCTAAATAGCCATGTCCATTGTTATATCATGACAAAAAAAACATAGTATTTTTCTCGAATATTATTTTGACATAACATTTATATATGATTATTGAGTTGTTCAGTGTCTAAGTGAGATACACTGCATTTGTGACATAAATAAGTATAATTGTTTTTAGTCATAGACACAAATAGTAAGAATACAAAATATCAAAAAGAATTTAGATTTTGGCAGAGCTACATTATAGTAAGGGTGGTCATATCAAAATGTTTTTTAAACAATTTTAAGTCATACTTTTTAAATAATAGGTAAATTTATTAATTTGTTTTGATCCACATTTTAAAATTTTGATTTTGATCCTCTAAATTATTTTTTAATCCGCCGCTTATTTAGACGCAGATGAGTTATGGATAACATGCCTATGAGATCACTTACAACATTTAACTCACCAACTACATACTCGTATCATTTGGATTGTATATATAACTTTTTTTTGTAAACAACATTGTATTTATGTCGAATTGTCAATAAACGAGTGTCTAGTCAAAGAGAGAAAGTAGAATAGCAGTGAAAATAAGAATCATTTCAGCTTTTTGACAAAATATTTAGAGGAATCTTATTTATTACCAATTTGACGTTAAAAACAATAATAAACGGAGGAGAACAGAAACAAAAAGCTTTTCCGAAGGAAGGGGAATATGTCAGTTTTGCTATCATTATTATGTCTATTGACAAAATTTAGACACCCCTTAGAAGAAAAAAAAACCTTTAATTTCTCTCAAATCTCTTTGTGCCGCCGAGTTTCTTTTTTATCTCCTTCTCTTTTGCCAGGGTAGTCTTCTCCGGCGCCCGATGCCGTCGGTGCCGTGAGAGGACTTGCTGTGGCTTCCTCTTCGTTTTAGGTTTCGTTTCTTCTCCTTCCTTTCAGTGCAGCGATAGCTTTCTTCTCCGGTGAGTTCCTGGGCTTTTTGGCCGGCGAAGCTCGTATGGGTCTCCGCTGTCTCCTCTGCTGCGGGAATCTTCTCTGAATCGCGTCTGTAGTGACGTTAAGGAGGTTGGTGGTGAGTCTCAGTTATTGCTCGTTTGGTCGGTATCTCCCTTGCTCAGTTGGCTGCTCGAGGCGGTGCTATTGGCCGACTCGGGCTTCGACTGTGGATCTGTCTTCCTCTGCTTCTTGGGCTAGTCAGATTATCCTTTGTACCGACTTCCTTTAGCGGTAAATGCTTACTGTTCCGGCGTGGCTAAGTTGTCTGGAAGGTTAAGTCTCTAGTTTTCGATTCTAGGTTCGGTCAGTGGTCCGATGTCATGGCTCGGTTTCTTTGTCTTAGTTTTAGCTTTGGTCAGTCAGTATTGGCTTTGTTCAGTCGGGTTCCTTGTTCGTGTTTTCGTTGTGGTTGTTGTTGGGTTTTTGTGTCGTTTTTGGATCTTATCTTGGTTTCAGATGTATTTCCTAGGCTTGATTGAGGTTTGCAGTTCTTTGGGGCTTACGAGTTTGGCTGTGTTTCTCTCTTATTTCAGTCTTCTCTCCAGGTTATATGGCTATCATTGACGGTATGTCCGGGTGTTTCGGTCTTGCTGGTTGTCGAGAAGTTTCCCGGAGGTTTCACTTTTTGCAGCTATGCTTCCCTTGGATCTTCAGCCTTGTCCTTCTCTTGGTGTTTCTTTGGTGGTCGTTGCCTTTCTAGAGTCTGGTTAACTAGGTGCAGATCGAGGTTTGGATTGCAATTTCTGTCGAGGTTTGAAGAAAAAAGGAGCTCCTTATCCAGTGTAGGATGGTTCGTGCTGAGTGTGTCTTGCTCGTTGTGGTGTTTCTAACCGTCATAACTGTTCGTGGAGTCTTGGTTCGACCTTCCTCTCGTCAATAGATTGGGCGAGGATGGTGTTTCACTAGGCGCATCTACTAGTTCGATGTCTCTGGCTCTGATTTGGTCATTCAAGATTTTCGTGTTATCCTTTGCTTAGTTAAGTATCCTTTTGTTGTTGGTTTTATGTTGTGTTCGTTTAGCTTCCAGGGAAATTTGTTTTATGCCGACTCAGTTTGGTTTGATTTGGCTTGTTTATTGTATTCCAAAAATGTATCCTAGCTGGCTTTAATATAATTCAACTGAAAAAAAGAAGACAAAAAAGACAAAATTTAGGAAAACCTATAACTGACTCGAACAAACATCTAAATTACGAGATACCTAAACACAAAACTTTCGATATTTTTAAAAAATTTATAATATATTACCGAAAGTGTACGGTTTTCACTAAATCTTAGATCGAGTTAAATGGTGATTGAGAAACGAGAGAGAACAAGAGAGCAGACAAAACGAAAGAAAACAGAGAAAGACACCGAGGTTTTAACGTGTTCAGGTTTGATAAACTTGAACCCTACTCACGTCGGGATCTTGTGCCTGAAATCCACTAAAAATCATATGTACATATAGACACTTGTACAACCTTATCACAAACACAATCACTACAAGACAAGCTAAAGCCGCTTGCTCCAACGGTTCCAAAACTGTTGTCTGGCTTACTTCTTCTTTTAGCAAAACATGGCCAAACACTTAACGGTTAAAACAGTTCCTTGATAGAGTAAGTGTCACGCGCGCGCCAGGTGATCTCCTCATCCCTTGAAACCTTCTTGATGATTCAGAGTCTTCTCAACACTTATTAAAATCATCTTGCAGACTCGAAGACAACTTCACAAAACTCCACCTTGGATTTGAGTCTGATGATTCTCGTTATTGGATTCCTCTCGGATTCTCCTGATCTTCTTCAATTCTTTGACACATTGAGCAGCTCGAGGGTATCTTTGAGCTTGCTCACTGGCAGTACCTTGGTCAAAATATCGGCTGGATTATACAATTTAGAGATCTTTGTCACCTTTACTATACCATTTGCAATAAGATCTCTGATGAAATGATATTTCACAGCCACATGCTTAGTTCTTTCATGGAAGACTGAATTCTTTGACAATGCTAGAGCACTTTGTGAATCGCAAAATATTTTGAACTGAATCTTGCTGAAAATCCAATTCACTCATCAATCCTTTCAACCATGTAGCTTCTTTTACTGCTTATGAAAGTGCAATATATTCAGCCTTTGTGGTAGATAGAGCAACTACCTTCTGCAATCTTGACTTCCAACTTACTATTCCTCCACCAGCTGCGAAAACATACCCTGTAATTGACCTCCTTCGATCCGGATCACCTGCGAAATCAGAGTCACAAAACCCTTGAATGACGAACTCTGTTTGTTTTTTGAACATAATCTTCTCCTCTGTAGAACCTCTAATATATCTGAGAACCCATTTTACTACTTGTCAATGCTCTTTCGTTGGACAACTCATAAACTGACTGATTACACCAACTGGATAAGCAAGATCAACACGAGTACCAATCATGGCATACATGATACTTCCTACAGCATTTGAGTATGCCACATTCTTCATATAATCAGTTTGTTCATCTATCTCTTGTGGACTTGCACACTTCAACTTGAAATTAATCCCAAGTGGACTCTGAAACGGTTTACTCTAATCAAGGTTAAAACTTCTCAATATCTTCTGCAAATAGCTTTCTTGAGATAAAGTGAGAACTCCTTTTTCTCTGTCTCTGTGTATTTCTAACCCCAAGATCCTTTTAGCTTCTCCTAGATCTTTCATTTCAAACTCAGAACTTAGAAGGAGCTTGAGGTTTTTGATATGAATTGTATCCTTTGATGCGATGAGCATGTCATCAACATAAATCAGAAGATATGTGAACTTTCAGTCTTCATATTCTCCGTAGTACACATATATCATACTTGCTTCTTGTGTACCCTGGTTGAACCATAAATGTATCAAAACGTTGATTCCATAGTCCGGAGACTGTTTTAACCCATAAAACGATCTCTTAAGCAAACATACTTTAGCTTCCTTTGACTGTGATTCATAACCTTCTGGCTGACTCATCAAGATTGTCTCATCAAGATTTCCGTGCAAGAAGGCAGTCTTCACATCAAGTTGTTCAAGTTCAAGGTTTAATTGAGCAACGACTGATAGAAAAAACCTTATTGTAGTATGTTTCACCACTGGGCTGAAGATCTCATGGTAATCAACCCATTCCCTTTGAGAGTAGCCTTTAGCTACAAGTATAACTTTGAATCTTAGTCCTTCAGATCCTGGGACAGGTGGTTTTCTTGTGTAGATCCATTTACATCTAATAATCTTGCCCTTGTCTGGTTTTTGAAAAAAGTGTATAAGTCTCATTCTTGTGCAATGATTTCATTTCCTCATCCATGACTATCTTCCACTTCTCCCAATCTCCATCATTCATTGCATCCTGATAACCTTGAGGTTCTAGCCTTCCTCCAACACCAGTCATAGCCAAAGCTAAACCGATTGCACTCAACTCTGTAAATCTTTTGGGTTTCTTGATCTCACGCTTCTGTGTGTCTCTAACCAGCTGATAGCTTTGAATGTCTTTTCTTCATCTGAACTACAATCTTCCTCAGATTCCGTTTCTTCTTGAGACGGCTGGTTTCTGGATATACTTTCTGTGATTATTTGTCTGTTAGAGGCTCCACCTTGATTCGAGTTCTCTCCCAGTTCCAAATTTGGGAATAAGCTTATACTAATGTGTTCCGTTTGGTTTTCTTGATCCATTATATCTTTTGGACCATTGCTCACTTCTTTGAACAAATATTTTCTTCTTGAAAAATCACGTTTCTGTTTATAATGCATTTTTCTTCTTTAAGCAGCCACACTCTGAAGCTTTTCACTCCATTTGGACATCCCATAAAGATTGCTTTCTTCGCTCTTGGATAAAGTTTGCCTTGATCTGAATGAACATATACCAGGCATTCAAACCTTCTTAAACCTGCATAATCAGGTGAATAACCAATCCATCTTTCTTCAGGGATCTCAAAATTCAGAGAGCTTGAAGGTGATATGTTTATCAGATGTATTGCAGTTGCAGTAGCTTCAGCCCAGAAGACCTTCGACAGCCCTGACTCACTTAACATGCTTCAGACTTTCTCCATGATAGTTTTGTTGAGTCTCTCTGCCACCCCATATTGTTGAGGTGTGTACGTGATGTACGATGTCTAACAATTCCTTCTTTCTTGCAGAATCCATCAAAATCTTGGATGCAAAACTCCAAACCATTATAAGTCTTGAGCCTTTATACTCTCTTCCCAAATTGTGTCACAACCAGCTTCTTCCATTCAACGAATTTCCCAAATGCTTCATCTTTCTTCTTTAAGAAATATATCCAAACTTTCCTTGTGAAATCATCTGTAAAGCTGATGAAGTACTGGTTGTTGTTGTTTGAAACTGGTACTGAAGGTGGCCCCATAAATCAGAATGGATGTATTCCAACTTCTCTCTGGTTACATGTTTTGTAGTTTCAAAACGGACTTATGAGAAGAAAAGGCACTTTCCATAAAGCATTTAGCAAAAAAAGGCACTTTGCCTAAGTAAAGCACTTTGGAGAAGAAAAAGTGTCTTTTTCTCAAATAAATGACTATTTTACCCTTCTAATAATTGTGTTTTCCGGTGTGTGCACGAGTGAGTAACCACAAAACACCATCCAAAAATCGGAAATATTATGGTTGTGTTTATCGTGTTTACCGTATAACACTATGAATTTGTTTATATGATATGTGACCACAAAACAACGAACTGAAATATATGAATTTATGGTCGTAATTAAAAAAATATTGAAATATGTTTTAATTTATGGTCGTAATTAAACAATATTTTCTTCAAAATGTATACAACCTGATAACAATAAACGCCATTAAATCTGTTAAAAGAGTTATATTCAATACTTCAGTACCAAAATTTCTTCATATAATCACACAATACACGATAAATTACGACCATAAATTCATATATTTCAGTTCATTGTTTTGTGGTCACATATCATATACTTACACGACAAACAAATTCATAGTGTCATACGGTAAACACGACCATAATATTTTCGATTTGTGGATGGTGTTTTGTGGTTACTCACTCGTGCACAACCGGAAAACACAATTATTAAAAGGGTAAAATAGTCATTTTATTTGAGAAAAAGACATTTTTCTTCTCCAAAGTGCTTCACTTAGGCAAAATGTCTTTTTTGCTAAATACTTTATGGAAAGTGCCTTATTGTCTAAATGTCCCTTTCAAAACTGACTTCGTGAGCCTTCCCATAAATGCAATCTTCACAGAATTCTAACCCTTGAATGTTACAGTTCTTGAAGCATCCTTTCTTAGCTAGAATCTCAAGCCCTTTATGACTCAAATGTCTAAGTCTGTTGTGCCATAATTTTGTTTCATCTTGAGAGTTTTCAGTTGTGTTTGCTTCTCCCTTAATGGCCTTTCCCTTCAGTAGGTACAAGGTTCCTGTCTTTTAAGCCTTAATCATTGTTTTGCATCCTTTCACCACCTTGAGAATTCCATCTTTAAACTGAAAGCAACATCCTTGATCCTCCAAAGTGCCTAGAGATATCAGGTTTTTAGTCATACCTGGAAGGTACCTTACATTCTTGAGAAGAATTGGGAAAAATGTCAAAAAAATCATGAACTTGCAATTTTGCTCACTTTTAAGCATGAACTTTCAGATTGACCATTTTAACATCAAAATTTCGTTGATTTTCCAATTAAATCATAAAGTTTTGTTGACTAAGCCAAATTAGGCACGACATTAACTTCACTAACGGAATATTTAAACGAAGTTAAATCTCACTGTTACATGAAATGACGTCGTTTTGAAAAAAATCACAAGAAATCACAAAGTTTCAAATTTGACCATTTTAATCATTAATTTTCGTTGGCTTTCCAATTAAATCCTAAACTTTCGTTGACCGAGCCAAATTGGCATGACTTTATATTCAAGTTTTGGTTTTTATTAAAATATGTTCATGCGAGAATAAATTCTATATCGATTCGATTTTGATTCAGATTATTCTTGAATAAACATGTTTTCTTGATGACAAAAAAAAAGAATAAACATGTTTTCTTTAAAAACCAAACAAAACAAAAAATCGAAACAACCCAAACCGACTTGAATATCCCGAACTCAAACTGATATAGAATTTAGTCTCAAATGGTCATATTTAAAAAATAATAATAAAATCAAAACTTGAATATCCCGAGCCGAATAACCCATCGTCAACCCCTAATATAAATTATATATGCTTGAATATCCCGAACCGAGCCGAATAACCCATCGCCAACCCCTAATATAAATTCTATATGCTTGAATATCCCGAACTGAACCGAATAACCCATCGTGAACCCCTAATATAAATTCTATTTGTTTGAGTTTGGAATATTCAAGTCGGTTTGGGTTATTCGGCTTGGTTTGAGTTGTTCGATTTTTGGTTTTGTTTTGTTTTTAAGGAAATCATGTTCATTCAAGAATAACCTGAATCAAAATCAAATTGATATAGAATTTATTCTCGAATGAACATATTTTAATAAAAACCAAAACTTGAATATAAAATCATGCACAATTTGGCTCGGTCAACGAAAGTTTAGGGTTTAATTGGAAAGTCAACGAAAGTTTATGATTAAAATGGCCAAATTTGAAACTTTGTGATTTTTTGTGATTTTCTCAAAACGACGCCGTTTCATGTAACGTCGAGATTTAACTCCGTTTAAATATTCCGTTAGTAAAGTTAACGTCGTGCCTAATTTGGCTTAGTCAACAAAACTTTAGGATTTAATTGGAAAGTTAACGAAACTTTAATGTTAAAATGGTCAATCTGAAAGTTCATGCTTAAAAGTGAGCAAAATTGCAAGTTCATGCTTTTTTTACATTTTTCCTTAGAAGAATTTCGATCCCATCTTCATTCTTTAGTCGAATGGTTATGATTCCTTGAACTATTGTAACTGTATCATTAGCTATTTTCACACTTCCACTCTCTCTGGTAGTAAGGGTTTCAAATAGCTCATTTCTTGGTGTCATGTGAAAAGTACACCCTGTGTCTAAGATCCATTTTTCATTATCTTATGTAATATTGCAACAGCTTGCATCTGAGACCATTAGAGCATCAACTTGGTGTTCATGATCTCGAACTGCTGAGTTTTCTCCTCTCTCTGTGGAAGATTCTTTCTTGTTTCTTTCTTTTCACACGAAGCATTGTTTCTTGAAATGACCTTCTTTTCCACATATCCAATATATCCTTGCTCCATCTTGAGATTTCGACCTACTTTTGTTCTTGTTTTGGCTTTTGACCTTGTCTCTTGTCTTCCTCTTTCATGAGCATAATATACTTCACACTGATTCTTCAGTGTCTTTCCACTAACACCCAGTTCCAAGATCTTAGATCTCACCGCTCCTATAATCTCTTCCAGTGACAAGGTGGTTTTGCAGTATTTGAGAATTTCTTTCAACTAAACGAATTGCTTAGGTAAAGACATGAGTAGAACTACCGCTTGGTCCTCATCTGGAACAATGACCTTTACGTTCTCTAGATCTGAGATAAGCTTGAAGAAGTCATTTACATTGTCATATATGGTCGTGCTCTCACTCATCTTGTAAGCATATAATCTTTGCTTCAGATAAATACGATTTGGAAGAGATTTGGCCATACACAGATTATCCAAGACCTTTATTATTCCAGCAGCAGTTTTCTCCTTTATAATCTTCTTCAATACATTGTTACCAACAGACAAGATGATAATGGATCTTACTTTTCCCCGTTTCTCCTTTAGGGCTTTGTATAAAGCAAGAGTGGTAGCAGATTTCATAGCTACAAAGTCATCACCGGTCTCTGCAGTTGATTCTTCAACACATGCTTTAGCTTCTACTACTTCGTCTTCCTCTTCCAGACCTTCTAAAAGACCTAACATATCAATGTGTGCTAGTAGCTTTTATTTCCATAGGATGTAATCCCCCTATCTATCAAACTTCTCAACCTCAGTTCTTCCTGTTGACATTTTCTTATAGGTGACGAACTGAACCTTTCTTCAACACCTGCTCTGATACCAATTTGTACGGTTTTCACTAAATCTTAGATCGAGTTAAATGGTGATTGAGAAACGAGAGAGAACGAGAGAACAGAGAAAACGAAAGAAAACAGAGAAAGACATTGAGGTTTTAACGTGTTCAGGTTCGATAAATTGAACCCTACTCACGCTGGGATCTTGTGCCCGAAATCCACTAGAAATCACATGTACATATAAACACTTGTACAACCTTATCACAAACACAATCTTCACTACAAGACAAGCTAAAGCCGCTTGATCCAACGGTTCCAAAACTGTCATGTGGCTCACTTCTTCTTTTAGCAAAACATGACCAAACACTTAACGGTTAAAACAGCTATTTGATATAGTAAGTGTCACGTGCGCGCCACGTGATCTCCTCATCCCTTAAAACCTTCTTGATAATTCAGAGTCTTCTCAACACTTAGTAAAAACATCTTGCAGACTCGAAGACAACTTCACCAAAAAACCGTGTCCAAAAACGAAACTAAAAAGCCTAGAAGAAACAAATGGGACAGAAATAAGAAATAATCAAAAGGGAACCAAACAGAGAGCAACGAGCATGACTTTATTTGTCCATACAAAAGAGAACAATGACATTTTAGGACACTGAGACTTAGTAACTTAAAGAATTATCGTTGGAACTTTAAATTATAAGTTAAGTGAATAAACGAATCTATATCTCGTAAACTATAAAATTATAAGGGTCCAAATTATAAACACAGAAAAATTAACATGGATGCAAATCTAAACCATCAAAACATGATTATCCTCATATGTATCAGAACTATACTATGAAATAAATATTTCCCGACAAAAATTGCGAACTAACATAAGTATCCTATAGAGCTTAGAAAAAGATTCTTCATTTTTTTTTTCCTCTCGATAGTTTTGCATGTTTGGATATTTATTTTGGTAAAAGGTAGTTGGGTTTTTTAAGAGGAGGAATTTGAGATTTGCTTTGTTTTCTCCTAGGATTTTGGTATAAAAAAAATTTGTAAACAAAAGTTTTGTGTGGGGGAGGTTTTCGACATGTACAAATTATTATATGATATATTTTCTCTATTTCAAATTAAATGAAATTTAAAGTCTTTTACTTTATTAGTATAATATCTGTTATATGAAACAAAAGAAGTATAATTCTTAAATGCTAAGAGCAAACATTTCGTAATAACACTATAATTAATGTGATTAAAGTATATGGAACATGAGCTATCGGGATTAGACAAAAAGAAAGAAATCTCTTCTCTAAAATATTATTATTTTATAGAAAAGAAACAATTGTGTTATTGAGCTGTTTTAATACTATAAATTCCACTCTGACACATTTTGATTCTGACAGACTTTGAAACATCTTTACACTTTAAAATATATTGGCATGTGTTTTTACGTTATGATCTTTGCCCCATTATTACTAGTTCTCGAATCGAACTAGTATATCTCTTAGTTCAACCAAATATTTACTTGATTTGAAGTTTTTAGTTGAAGCAAATCAGTTTCTTTTATTAACCTCGTCACTTTAACCTCATATACTAGGGTTTCAGAAACTCTTTCTTTATTCATCTTCTCCGACGATAAAACCCCAAAATCTTAAGGCTGGATGTTCCCGCGGTTCGAAATCAATAGAGCCTTCCAGAGGTTTTGATACTGTTGGAAATAGCAACACCTTACCCATAAAACAATTCGACCACGGTGCTTTGATTACGAACAAGCCCAACCCAGAATTTGTCTCCTCCGACGACCCCACACCTCTCCCATCGCCGAACAAGATTGGTCGCTCCATCATTCAGTCCTATTGTTCAAGGGTTTGTTTTCGTTTGTTGATTTCTTCTCAGATTCATTTTGAATTTTTTTTTCTCTCCCTCTTATGATTTTATTTTATTTGGTGAAATCAGGGATTTTTATACGGTGGTGGTCTTAGATCGACAAGGCTACTTTCTCCGCCGGCTCCTGAGGCGACTTCCGTCAATGAAATGAAAGGTGGATTAGGTTTTTGAGCCGGCACTTTGCTTCGTTAACTGCTCCAAATTAAGAGTCTAGTCTCTCATGAATTGACTCGTGTTCTCACTAATCCAAGAATCCATCGATTCTTCTCCGACAAAGCTCCGAAGAAGAAGAGTATGTTGATGAGACAAATTGAGTTATTTAGTGTTTTTGATCATCGTAATGTTTGGTTGGTGTCTGAAATTGAGACCTCTCAGTTCATGCAAGTACAAAAGGAAGACTATCAAAATGGTTTTCTTATTTGTAATTCATTCTCTAGCTTATGGTTGCTAAATCTAGATTTTTAGTTCCTGTTGTCGGTTTGAATCTTGAAGTTCCAAGCAGATTATTGTATTGTTGTTCCTGACTTAAATTGTCAATATGGAACCTGGTTTGATTGAGTTTTGATTTGCATCTTCTACTTTGCAGGAGAGATGCGAGAACACAATGGACTATGTAAAACGGCTTAGACTTTGCATTAGATGGTTTCAAGAATTTGAGTTGGATTACGCCTTTGAGCAAGAGAAGTTGAAGAACGCGATGGTGATGAACAAGAAGCATTGCGCGGACTTGGGTGTGTTACAAAATTTGATCCACCTGACGGTTTCAATTGTTGGTTCTTCTTATAAAACTTTGGGATTTAAAATACTTTTATTTTGTGCATTTGGTCACATAGGCTAATTTGAATGAAAAAAAGGAAGAGAAGCTTAGCATGTGTGCTTAACCAATCAGTAGATTGTCTAAAATAATAATTGCAAAATCAGAAAAAAGACAATGCTCTTGATAATCTAGTGAATTACAATTATCAGTAGCGTATGATTAACTAATTTATTACTGAATTATGATTAGTATCGTATTAGAAAACTCAATAAAATATCACTAACCATATGTTCTTTATTGTAAGATAACTTATTAGAAAACTAACCAAATTTAATTGAATTTTTGAATTCAGCAAAATTCCATAAAATTTTGGATTAGTTCGGGTAATTCAGTTATAGTAATTCGATTAATTTTTTGTAATTTGTTTTAACCACCAGTTGTAAAGATTTCACTAACCACCAGTTCATTAACCACCAGTTAAACATGAAAACACAATAAAATATCACTATAATTCGTATTAGAAAACTCAATAAAATATCATTAACCACATGTTCTTTATTGTAAGATAACTTATTAGAAATATAATAACTTATAAAACATAGCCCTATTACTAACCACCTATATGCTGCCCACAATTCAATTCATCCACTATTACCACGTCTACCACTAGCCACCACTACCATGTACACGGGTCAGCTCTTAAGCCTATAAAGTTTTAGTAATTTAGCTAACCACAAATCCACTACACACGACCCCAAAGAGTCCTTTCTTGCCCCTTTTAACCATCAAAATTGTTCAGGACAACCCCTTCCAATGTAATCACTACATATCAAACATAAACATGGTTTTAGGGACTCTCGTTTTCCCAGGAATCTGTGGAACATTCATTCGTAATGGTAAGAGCAAATAAAACACTCAAAATTCTTTCGTATCGGCTTTGCATAGGCACTGAAACTTAAAATTACAGCCTACTAGGCGATAACGAAGAATCTGGAACTTTGAAATTAAGAGCAAACCACAAATCGCAACCGTTAAACGAGATTTCCACAATCATGTGCTTTACCACCGAGAGAGAAAGGAAAGAGATGCAATTTGTATGCATCTTCCGTGACACCGTTGATCACAACCGTCCCACAAATTCGATCAAAACAGTGCAAGTGCTTGATGGGGTTATCGGTGGAGCGACCTTCGAATTGGTCACGCTCGACCATGTTGAGCATTGAGGTTTTGATCTCAAAATTGTTGTTTTGGATCGATGGTGTTTGAATCGGTGGTGGTCGAATACCGGAGGGAGCAACATGAACTCCAGGTTCATTTATAGCACCAATAGCGCGGGGG
>OVAU01000488.1:0-20187 GCA_900406315.1 Biscutella laevigata subsp. laevigata
AAAAGCCATCTTATCAAAATGGTGAAAAACCTGCTTATCATCAACCTAAGGAAAAGAGTACTCCACCTCTTAATAACCCACATCTAGCACTTGTAAGCACAAGTGAAGGCATCTGAGACTTCTTGAAGCTTCAGAATAATGTGGACTCTCCTAAGCTTCTCCAAAGTATGCAGCTGGCTATGATGACTTGAAAGACCTCCATTAAGCTTCATGTGAGGCCAATGATCTTCAAGTCTCTCCCAAATAAGCTTCAAAAGTAAGTCATGTTCATGTGCAAACTTCGGATCAACCTTGTCCAAGATGTCTCCTCTATCTCCAAGCTTGAGGCTAGTCATGCTTGTATCATCCCCTCTCACTTGAAAAGGATTTGTCCTCAAATCCATTTTCCTACAAGGATGGTGATGTCACTCATGTTTTACCCTAGAGAGTTAATTATCTGCAAGTGCACGGACGGTCAACTGTAGTACTTAGGGATCGAATCCAAAGATATTAAAGACTAACACAAAGAGACAGGCAAGACTGAGCAATGTTTAGGCAGAAATAAATGTTGATTTAGCAGGAAATGGTGAAGTGATGAAAGCAATATATAAAGCAACGGGGGTAAATATCAGAAAAGCAAGCAATCAGACCTAAGGTTTAAAAGTGTTTTTTGCGGGAACAGTTCAAATATGTGGTTGGGAAAAGAATTGGGGATCCACATAACACAAATTAGATTCTGGACTAACTCTTTGAACCCCTCGCGTTCGTCACTCAACGCTCAGCAAGACCAATAACCAGTAGTGAATCTAATTCGGTATGCTTTGCTGGGGTTGATCGATCCTGGTTGTCAGGCTGGATCAATCAAATCCATACTCTTCTAATTACTGGTTTGGGTGATCCGATTTGGTACTTGTCAGGCTCGGATCTACCTTAGCCTAGGCTTGATTTGTCAGGTCAAGTCATGCTTCAAAACAGTAATTAGGAGAGGATCCCTGAGAATCCTTTAGATGCAAATCTGGGTGATTCAATTGGTGTTTGTCAGACTTGAATCATCCTAAACCTTGGATTCAATATGTCAGATTCAAACAAGGTTACATATCAGCTTCTAAAGGATTCAACTTGTCTTTCTTTAAACCTAATCTGAACATGAACCCTAGCTGGCCTTTTTGTACAACCCTAGATCCGATCTAATGATCTACTCAGACATAATCATAGCAACCAAACAAGGCATAGTTGAAAGCATGAATCAGTACTCAAATAGAATCAGAACAGAGGTTCCAGATACATAGTTGTCAATTCTAAACCTATCTCCTCTAGCAAATCAATGATAAAAATCATAAGTGTAGAAAACAATAAAACTGGAAAATAATAAGGAAAAAGCGTGTTGAAACTTGTGTTTCTCTGATGCTTTTATAGTCTTCAGGGTACAGCTGAGCTTGGGCTTCGAATTAGGAAAATTTGGGTAAGGTCGGTTCTGATCGAACCATTCTGAGCGTCTTATTTGAATCCCGGTTTGCTCGCTTCATCCTGAACGGTCTTCGTCTTTGGATAAGGTTCGATGAACTCAGTGAGGTTCGATCGAACTTGTCTCGGTTCCTTTTGGGTTTCGTTCTTTGCGGATCAGGCCCAACGGATCTAGCTCGGAGTGAAGGTTCGATCGAACATGGTAGGTGTTCGATCGAACCGCTTCCCATACGGGACAGACTACTTCAGAACTTCTCCAAAAGCTTCCTAGAACTCTCCTATTCTCCAATTTCCTCTCCATACATGTGAAAACCTGAAAGGAGACAAAGTATTTCCAAAAGCACATTAATAACTCGTAAAGTGGTTCAGAATCTCATCAAAAGATGGAATTGAAACCACTAAAATCAGGACATATCAACTCCCCCAGACTTGAACCTTTGCTTGTCTCAAGGAAAGACGGGTCTAAGAAAAAGGGAAATTGTAGGAACTCTATTCTCCTCAGCTAACCATAGCCTAAAAACAACATGTTGATCATACACAAACTAAAAGTGTTAGCACATTATCCCCAATTCCCCACGATGACCTCACAATTCTGTTCATACCCTAAACCTCCACCTGAATAGATTATGCATTCAAATCAGCTGGCTCACTACATTCATTAAAGAGAGCGTGAGTTTCTTATCAGAGAATATTTCCAATCAGGAAAAGAGGGTTCGGTTGAAAGGAGGTTGTTTGATGGTGATGTTGAAACGATTTCACAAGTAGTAGACAGTTCAGTAATCAGTATACGAGTTCAAAATACCCCGCAGCGAATCTATAAACCCAACCAATGCTATACTTTCCTAAGTCAAGAGGAAAAACACACAAACATTGCAATCAAATCATGATTTTAATTTAGCCACCTAAGATTCCAACTATCTAAACAGCAGCATGATCAAGTTAACTCAAACTCTCTCTATAGTTTTTGCACATGAATGAGCTTCTTATGACAACAAAAAGATAGACATTTGGGGCTAGAAAAGAGGTTTCGGTTCAGGGCATGTTACCAAACTAACATTCTACTTTGGTGTTTTTCTTCTTCTCCCCTTTTTTTCCAAACTTCTTCACCTTCATTTCCCTTATATTCAAGCAACCCATCTCAATAGACAAGATCAACTTAAGCTACCAATGAACCGAACGATGTCAAGTCCTAGATATTCTCAAACGTTATCAATTTCGTTCCAAGCCTATTCTATCTTTACTACCCGGATAGATGCCGCTCTAAATCTCGCAATATTTACAAAATCATCAAACACTAAAGATAAGTAGTGAAACTCACAAGTGTTTTGGTCTAGGTAGCATCGGGTGAGAGGGAATCATCCTTCAGGTGAGGACGACCAAGCCGAACCGATGGTGTTTCGGTTTCAATGTCCGAACTTGCTTGAAATATTAGAAGCCATAAAACACAAGTGAAATAGTTTGATCATGTTAATTAGTAAACCAAATTAAAACTCCAATAATCATGAAAGCAACAATATTCTAGCAAGCATCAATGCCAATGACAAAGATTTTTAAGTATCATGCTCTAAAGCTATAAACTTCAAGACGCTTCGAGGCTACTAGGCTAAAATCGATGATCAAAGATTTCAAACGCTTTGGTTTTCTTTTGAAAGACGAAATGCAATGCAATCTACATGTGACTCAATCCTATCTACATATGAATTGCAAACTATTTGAGAAAACCGGATAAATGCAAATAAAAGCAAAATCTTTTTGGTTTTTCATAAATTTTTTTTTTTTTGAAATTTTTGATTTTTTGTAAAAACATAAGTATATACAATGCGAATGAGAAACAAAATAGAAAATGGCATTAGTCCAAAGGTGGTTCCTCCCCTAAACTTGAATCACACCGTCTCGGTGGGATCCAAACTTAGAGAAATAACCGAAAATAAAGAAAACAACCTAAAATTAAGAAATAAAAACGTGCTTATGTACAAGTGGTGGAAGCATTACCTACATGTAGAGGTGGACGGATCATACTCCTCATCGGATTCGAAGTTCGGGTATTCGTTGTCGGAGTCGTTTGGAGGAGGAGGAACAATGGAGTGACGTTGGCGCATCTCAAAGGCCGAGGATCTAGGCGGGAAGTCTTCCGTCTCTAGGCTCGATCTCCAAGGCGCTAGTGGAGCGCCGAGCATAGGCGTAGACGGGCTCGTTTTTGCTGGAAGCTCCTTCTTCCAAGATACTCGGGCGAGTGGTCTTTCCCGTGATCAAGTCAGTGAGCTGCTTGAGCTTCTCTTCATAACTGCAAAACCTGTCCTTCACTGAGCGCCTGAACTTCTTATCCTCGCTCTTGCCCTTCTTCAGTGCTTTCACTGCCGACCTTACAATCGTGTCGAGATATTTGATCCATCTACATTTCTTGTTGTTGTCCAAAACCAAATTTCTGATATGTCCAGGCTCTGTCGGAATAGCCAATGGCTCTGTATAGTAACGAGCACTGCCGTAAATGTTGCTCGGTGGACTCTCCTCGTAGTCAAAGAGCGGCTCATGTGGAGAAGAAGGTTGAGAACTAGATGGAGGAGCTGATGGAGCAGTAGATGCGTGAGTTGGGGGCACATATAGATCCTTGGCAGCGATGAGGAAAGCAATGTTATCGGCCGACTGAGGAAACAGAGTGTAGCTCTCGTTGCCTCCTTCATCCATGAAAGAGTATATGGGGTGGTTCAGGAGCAGTTTATAGAGACAGTGGCATTTCCTGAGAAGAGCAAGGTCCAAAAATCGAGGTCTGGCACTCTCCTCGTCAAAATCGGCTTCAGCAAACTTAAGCAGAGGCGTAATCCAACCGCCAACACTGATATGAGGCTTCTTATTCCGCATTCGCATATAGTGGTCTTGAATCTCTAGCATCTCGAAGCAAAATATATTGACGATGCCCAATCGATGTCTATCAATACCCCCAAATAACGTGTCATCATCCATGTGCAATCGGAGAATAGGGCCAAGACCCAACCTCATGAAGCGCATCTCGTCTTTGTAGATTTTCCTGGTCTCTCGTCTGGCAAAGAAGAAGTTAGCCATGATCTTCTGAATGTATCTAACCGCGGGGTGACGAATGGTGGTTGCCTTAGTCTTACCACCCTGAAATTCTCCTCTACCAATCCTCGAGTTAATGAACTCGCTCTCCGACTGTTCGTCCTCAAAATCCGGTTGTCCGAGCAAAGAAAATCCATAAATCTCGGCAATATCAGTAAAATGGACCATGCAAACCTTCATGTTCATGTAGGAGAATCTGATGAACCCTCCACCGTACTGATAAGTGTGATCGTTGCTACTGGTATAGACCTCCATCGTAGCAATGAACCAGCAAGTTGCCGTTCGATATGACTCATACTTCTAACCCATGAGGCTACCAATACCCATGTCGTCCATGATCATCTGAACGTCTTCCAAAATGCCCAAATATTCCAATGTAGGAGGATTGGGGAAATAGGATCCCACACACTTTTAGCTCAAAAGCTTCTTGAGAAGCTGAGGTGCGGTTTGCTTTTTGAGCTTAGCCTTTCCGGACTTGACTCGTTCTGCACGCACTGTTTTGGTTCGAGCATTGGTTGAGGGTATCGAGTTTTCGGCAATGATCCTCCTCGTTGCAGCTTCCTATCTCCCATATAACCGAACTGCTCCTTCCATTTCCGGAGCGGCTGGAGGTTCCTCGCTCAGATTTCCCCTCTTTCTTGGCGGTGGGGATGATGAAAGTGTTGGTGCTTTTCCTTTCTCGTCTCGTGCTGCTCTCTTTTCTCGACCCATCGTGATCCTTCATGTAGAGAATAGGCATCGGTCAAACGTTCAAGATATGAGAAAGTAAGCAATTGTCTAGATGTGATCAACTCAAGATATGAATTCCAAGGAATATCGATTAATATCATACTAGCAATCGAGAATCACCGCTAGAAACTCCAAGTAACAAACAAAATTCTCCTTAAACAACCAAGAATTCGATTTTTGACAATACCGAACGAAAATCCAAAGCTCTCATCAATCGAATTCATCACAAAGTCTTATTGCATTTGGTCCCAACCTATGCGTGCACATTATCAAGACTTATTTCTAACCAATTATCCTCAAAATCCAAAAATTGCATCATTCTACCTGAAACATAGAAAAGCTTAAGAACAAAAGTTCCAAAAATTCCCAAAATTCCATAGAAATTGATACATTGGGACACATGCAATCAAGGAATCATGTAGGCAACACTCATTCAAGCAAATACCAAGCATATGAACCATTAAACACCTAAGAATCAAATTATAGGAATCAATTTATCAAGTGAAAAAGGAACATCAAAAGTTGAGTGATTTTGGGGTTTGCCTTGATTGGAATGATGAATGGAATGCAAATTCGGATAAAGAATGAGAAATCTTTGAGTTTTGGCTTTGGAATGACGAAAAAGATGGTTTTGTTTTATGAAAATCGAAAAATCTATGTTGGTTTCGAAGGAAAAATCGCGTGGGGAAGAAGAAGATGTTTTGTAAAACCTTTGGAAATCCGACTTAAAACCCGAGTTCATACCTGGTCCGGTCAGTTTGACCGGGATGACTTGACCGAGGCCCTTTCTGAAGCTGAGTCCCGGTCTTCTTGACCGGGATGGGTTCGCCAAAATTCACAGGAAGCTTTATCCAGGTCATTTCTTACCGGTGCTTTGACCGGGATTCTCTACAAGAATTTTAGAATTCCTGAGAGGTCATCCCGGTGTGTCTGACTGGGATTGGTGACCGGGACGAACACACCAGATTCCCAAATCAAAGTTTTCCATCTTCCTTGCTCTTCTCGTTCGATCCTTGCTGAAGAACACCTTCTCCGGGAAGGTGGATTCGATCATGAGTAGACTGAGATATCTATAAACCTGCAAAGGATCAAACCCCAAACGCAACAAAGGAAAACAAGGTTCAAACTTAAAACGAAAAATAACAAGTTCAAGAAAATAAAAACGGGTATGTACAAAGGATAGCTTGGGATTTCCTCCCAAGTGAGCTTGTTTTAAGTCATTAGCTTGACTTTGGATTGCGCTCAGCGCGTGTTGTTGATAATCTCGAGCTCACGAATCCGCTCGCGTAGCTCTTTCAACTCTGCCATGTACTCTTGTCTTTCCACGCTCAATTGGTTTCTCACGGTCCACAAATTTACAACTAGATCAGTGTGGTGCATGCTTTGGCGTGCCACCTGACGATCTAATACTCTTTGGTTCTCACAAACTTCACACTGAACCTCTCGGAGTTGACCTTGAACGGCTTGCAACGGTTGTCTCACTTCCGCATGAGGCCTAATAGGTTGATCAGAAGGTGCATGCTCCAGTGAGTAGGAGGTGTAGTTGTCAATGCGGTTTAAGATCATCTTCCCGGTGTAGAATTCCAACTCTGCTTCGGCGTCACTTAGAAAGGGTCTCTTTAGGATGATGTGTTTCTCCTCATGCAAAGGTGATTCGAAAACATTTAAGTCGGTCAACACCACTCCATCATATATTTGGAGAGCCACATTGAAGAGCATCTCAATCGGTTGGAACCTTGGTCCTTCGAACTCGGTGAGATCCCAAATTGGCGGGTCTCAAATCACTTAACCCAAATTCTTGCTCATGTTCACCATCATAGAGTTCACCACCAAACAGGAATCACAGAAAATGTCTTCGAAGAAGAACCCGTTGATGGTTGATGAGATGTGGTATAGACCAAGATCGATCTTCCTATCTTGGATCGGTACTCCTTCCGAACTTCTTCTATTTCTCCAAACCTTTCAATTTTCGGTTCTTCTTCCTCTTCTTCATCGCTCAATAGAGAAACTTTGATTTCTTCCTTGTCTTCTTTAGATAAGGGTCGTGCTTCATAGATTTGAATTCTGTTAGCCTTCAGGTCCAGGCTAATCAATCTCGTTTTCATGCTTATCTCCGCTCCTGTGGCGGCTAAAAACGGTCTACCCAAAACTAACTGCTCATTGCTCTCCATCTCCATCTTTATTACCACGAAGTCCGTAGGTACTTCTACATCCCTCAACTTTATTGGTACATCTTCTAGTATACCCTCGGGTTTTCGTGCCGACGAATATCCAAGGATGACATTCATCCTACAAGGGACAAAATAAGAGTATCCTAAACGTGTAGCAACCGCAAGAGGCATCACATTCACGCTAGCACCCAAATCACAAAGACAATCATCAAAGTTGATTGAATTGAGAGTGCAAGGGATAGTGAAACTCCCTGGGTCCGCTTTCTTAGCCGGACCAAGTGGCGGTATAGTGCTTGGAGTATAGATTTCCGGGAGGAGAGTTTTCTTTAGCATGTCGAGGTTTTTGAGCTTCTCGAGCATGAGGTTTTTTATTGCTTTGTTGATCCTCGGGTTAGCTAAGGTGGCGGCGATTTGAGGCATTATTGCTTCTACTCTTTTCAACTTCTCGACAAATAGCTCTTTTTGCTCTTTCATGTGGCGACCCGGGAATGGAGTCTCGGTGCATATGCCTTCATCTTTTCGGGTGTTGTTGGGGTCGCTTCATCAATGACATCTTCTTTAGCAAGAGGTACCCCCTCACTTAGAGTGTCATCGTCCTCGATGATGTGGATGGAGGATATTACGTTCACGTACTCGTTGGAAGGAGATATACCTTTTCCGGGGAGAGTTCCCGGTTTTCGGGTTGATGAGGAAGCAACTTGAGCAACTTGGTTATCGAGCGTCTTCATGTGAGAGGAAAGAGAGTCGATATTGGAGTTGAGGTCGGAGTAGACGTGATCGACTTTGGAGTTGATTTTTTTTTTTGAAATTGCCAAAATTGATGGCACTCTAGATTGGCCTTCGAGGATTTGTTTCAACATAGGGATCGTGAATCAACCGGATTGGCCTTGATTCAGATAGGGCCTCTTTGATTGTTGTTGTTGTAGTTGTTGTTATTGTAGTGCGGCTTTTGAGACAGATACACTTGATCACCAGGGTTGGCAACGTTCGTGTTCCGGTATGAGAGAAGAGGATTCGGATTGTAGTTGTTGTAGTTGTTTCTTTGGCAACATTGGTTACCCATGTATTGCACTTCCTCGGTTTGATATTCGACCGGTACGTCTTCATCAATGACCCCGACGACGTTTACCAATGCTTGTTGAGAGAGGAGCATGCGATCGAGCTTCTCGTTGAGAGATTTTAATTCGGCCTTGTAGGTGTTGTCTTTTGAACCGCCGGTACAAGGAAAGGAGTGGTCAAAATCACTATCGTGTGAAGCATCAGTTTGGCCGAGGCGTTCTATGAGAGAGGAACATTGCTCGGGTGAGACACAGAAGAAGCTACCTCCACTTGCGGTGTGGAGCATCATTTGGTAGTCTTTTAGGAGGCCACGATGGAAGATGCCGAGAAGGGATGAAGAGTCGAAACCATGGTGCGGGCAATCAAGAGTATATTGTTTAAAATGGTCCCATGCTTCAAGAAGGGATTTCATGCCTTTTTGCTTGAAAGTGGAGATATCACTTCGGATCTTAACGGTTCGAGCCAGTGAGAAGAACATGGCAAGGAAGGCTTTCTTACAATCGGCCCAAGTAGTGATGAAGCCGGGAGCAAGGCCTTGTGCCCAAGCATTAACATTGCCTCCTAAGGAGAAAGGGAACAAACGCAACTTGTAGGCGTCTTCAGTAACGCCATTAATCTTCACAGTGCCACAGATTTGATCAAAGTGTTTCAAGTGCTTGATTGGGTTGTCCGTTGGTAAGCCAAAGAATTGTTCTCGTTCGACCATGTTAAGCATGGAAGTTTTGATTTCGAAGGTGTTAGCTTTAATTGGTGGTGCTCGAAGTCCGAAGCCAGCATCATGAGTGTCGGGTTATTGATCTCTCCTATTTTCCTAGGGAGAGGAGGAATTGTGCAGGGTTGTTGGTCGGCCATTTCGGTGTTCGGAGAACGGCGACGATTCGAGCGTCTTCGGGCTATTTTGTTTTGTCTCTCAAAACCGGTGATGTTCGCGTGTGTGGGAACAAGAGTGTTGGGACTTTAGGAATGGGTGTTCATGCACCTGAGAAAACAAAGTAAAAATGAGAAAGATTAGTAAGGTGGAGAGAAAGAACCTAATCCTTAGCAAATTCAAAGAAAGAATGGTAATCAAGAAATCCCGAAAATGGCAACGGCGCCAATTTAATAACATATATTTTGCCCTTCTCACTATCAATTAATGAGAAGACTAATATTTGTTAAGTCAAATGTAGTATAGTGATGGTGGTGAAAGGAAAGTATCGGGGTTAAGTCGAACCATGTTTCGGGGGTTTGATTACTCACTAATTCTATAGTTAGAATAGCTAAGTCTAAGTGAAAATGATAGATGTTGCTTTGTAACTAAACAAATCTACTTGGAAACATAAATGATTGCTAATGAAATAAGAAGTCAACTTAAGACAAGAAAAAGTCAACAAACCCGATTTTATCAAATATTAAAGAGAGACTAAGCGAATGGACAAAGGTTATCAACTCGGGTGATCAAGTCCTTACGCATACTACACATTACTATCACACTACAAAAAAACATTCATTGATAGCACTCCATCATAGCACAAAATGTCTAATTGCTATCGTAGACAATTTCCAGATTTTTCAGTCGTCTGTTATAGCACAAAAACATGCTATTCTATAATTTCACTAAAAATGAACTGAAATTGTGTTTAATCCAACTAGCATTTGCCAATTACCTATTATATCATCAAATATGTTCAATTAGATTGTTAATTAAGTTCACCAAACTAAAAATTAAAATCAGTGTTTTTTTATAGCACTCTACGACATCACGCATTTAAGAATTGCGATTGTAGATGCTTATAGATTTTTTATACTATATAATAGCACGAAAAACACGCTGTGTTAGAGTTTTCCAACACATGGAAAAAAAATTCACGAAAATTTTCACGAACAACACTTACCAAATTTTTGCACGAAATTTTTTCAATTCCCTTTACTGGGTTATATGGTTTATATGGGTTTAGGGATAGATGTTTGTTAAAGGGTTTTACTTCATACTTATGTTTAGGGGTTATAGTTTGAGCTTATTTCAACACTCCCAGTTCACAAAAATAAAAACTATATTCAATATATATATATATATAGTATTATATTTCAATACATATTTAGTAATAGAATCAACTTTAAAATATTTACATAATTAATTTAACAAATCAATATTTAAGATTTTGACATACGATAGCATTATATTAACGCTATCGTATCATTAAATTCCATATGGCGGGAACTTGATTCCGTCATACCAAGTGAAAATAATTTAAAATTTTGTGTTGCGGAATTCAGTTCCCGCCCTATGGAATTTAAGGATAGGATAGCGTTAATATAATGATATCGTATGTAAAAATCTTAAATGGGATTTTGGGGTTAGGTGGGGTTTAGAGGTTTGATAGGGTTTAGACGTTAGATGGGATTTAGAGGTTTGAAACACAAAATTGGTGTTTGAGAACAAAACCAAAATGCAAATTATAATGGAAAATAAAATCATACTTGTGTGTTAGGGTTTAGGGGTTAGATGGTGTGTAAGAGATTATAATTCATACCTGTATTTTGGGAATTATAGTTTGAGCTTATTTCAACATTTTAATTCCACACAAATAAAAAATATATTCGGTACATATCTATACCCTAAACTTATTTTTTATCCATAAATCTTAAATCCTATTTATATACTACTTTTAAAAAACTAGTTACATACCTAAATCATCTATATATATATATATATATATATATATATATATATATATATATATATATANTATATATATATATATATACTAAATCTAAAAAAACATATTGATTTGTAAAATTAATTGTGTAAATATATTAAATTTTACACATATCTCCCATAAACCCTAATCTCAACTTGGAGCACTAAAATATAAATCATATATTCTAAACCACAAACTTTAACCCTTAAAAAAATTCTAAGTCCTAAACTCTAAAAAGTTTTGAAGAAACTTTAAACCTTAAACTCTAAAAACTAATTGAAACTGAAACTATTATTTTTAGCTCAAAATAACTTAAAAAATGAAATAATTAACAATAAATAATTAAATATTTAAATCGAAATAAATTTGAAAATGAAACTACTAATAAAAAAATAAATAAACATTTAGATAAAAACAAATTGAAAATTTAAACATAAACATATTTATCCATAACTAAGAAAACAAAGAAATCACCTTTAATTATTCTTTAATTTTTGATTGGCCAATACATCAATACAAGGATTACTCCTTATAATTTTCGACCATTGATTAAAATGATCCAAGGGATCAGATTACAAATTTCTTTCTCTTCATTTTTTCTTTTTCCTCTCTATTCTCTTTGCCTCTTCCTTTCTCTTCCTTTTTTCTTTATTCCTCTCTTCTCTTTGTCTCTTTGTCTCTCTATCTCAGAAAACTGCAGAGGAAAAATAAAATTTACCAGATCAAAATCCAGCCGCGTGCGAGAGCGAAGGAGAAGATACCTCGATGAAGAGGAGAAGAGGCCTTCATCACTGTCTCTGTCTAACGGTTTCGAGAAGAGGAGTTGGCGAGGCGTCAAGCGAAAACCTTTTGGACTCCATTCACGCCGACGAGCGTTTCTTTGTCTCACTCCATTCCCTCACTCTTATGTTTCTTATCTCTTATCAATTCTGATTTTGAGATTGTAAGACTGTGAAATCGATTTGAGATTCTGAGATTTTGAAATCGATCGACAGACAGCTTTTACAGGATCTGGATTGGATTGCTGCTAGCGAGACTCCGGCGAGGATCCGGCGAAGCAGCGGCGAGCATCCGGCGAAGCAGCGGCGAAGCTCCAAGGCTGCGACGGGAAGGGAAAGAGGAAGAGGATTTTGTTTTTTTGTTTTGTATTTTTGTATCTTTCTTTGTATTTTGTATTTTTGTTGTATTTTTGTTGTATTTTTGTATTTTGTATTTTTTTGTAAAGTTTAAATAAATAATATATAATTTTAATAAATAAATCTATTAAATTAATAATATTTAATAATTTATATATATATATATATATATATATATATTTTATTAAATTAATATATTTAATTAATAATAATTAATATATAAAATTTAATACATACCCATTATACCCTTAATTTAATACATAACATTGTTTCTCAAACGCTATCATAGATGATACTAGTATAATAGCATAGGGCAATAAACGCTATCATACGTGCACTAATTATAATAGCACTGGTAAATTAACGCTATTGCTTGGCATACCTATTATAGCTAGGGCAGAAACAACGTTTATAATAACGCTATTATAAACCTACAATAGTTATATTTACGTGCTATCAAAGACCTTTTTTCTTGTAGTGTCATTCAATGCTTATCCTTAGTCTAGGAACTATCGGGTTTAGGTAAATTCAATCCCTTGGAATAAACCCCTTTCTTGAAACATGCAAGTGTATAATTCCTTGACTAAATGCATGATCTAATAAGCAATAAACTCTAGTCCGTGCAACTACTAAACAATCCTAGCACAATCCCTTGGTTAGGCTTCATTTAGCACTTAAATGATTCTTTCGGGCATTTCATCGAACACCTTCCAGGCGACAATTACCTAGGTTCTAAAATTGATTAGCTACTTCGATTCTAGCCTTAAACACATCAAATAAGTGAAGATAAAGATAATCTAAGACCTAAGTAGTATGAACAAGTATTAAATCACCCTCATCTACCTAATACATTCACTTAGTAATGAAACTACTCACTAATCACCATTTTAACACAAATCAACAAAGCAATAAACATAAGCATAATGATAGAGAGATGAATTAGAAAGTAGAAATGTTATTAAACCTAAGAATCTTACAAAATCACAAGAAGATTAGAGAGAAAAACATAAAAATCCAGTGATCTTGTTTTAGGAATATGGCTTTCTATTTATAGAAACCTAAGTTACGAGAAACAATCTCGGTCAAAACGACCGGGACGAAAGATAATGGTGACTGGGATTCGGTCACTGGTTGGACTGTGAGGAGGGACCCCGGTCTAGATAACCGGGATGAGTCTTCGAGACCGAACACATGAATATGTCCCGGCCTGAGGTGACCGGGAGTCTGACCGGGATTCGTTAGTTGTCGTCTGCGTAAGGAGGTATTTCGGTATGTTCTACCGGGGCAGCTTGGTCGGGATGAGCTCTTGAATTCGAACAGGTGGATCTATCCCGGTCAGTGTGTGACCGGGGTGAAAGACCGGGATGAGCTTCATGATTTCGGCTTCTTCTTGAAATTCGACCAAGTCTCCAAAACGCTCTTATTTGCCCGTTTCTCGTCCAATGCTTTGCTCCACTCCTGAAACATGATAATGCAATGCGCATGGGTCTAAAGGACTCTAAATGCAACATAAACCAATGTAAAACAAATAAAAACGAATCCTAAAAACGATTAAAAACACAACATATCAGTATCATAAGAGCATGGCTAACGTCGGAAGAACTTATTATCTGGTTGATCTACCCGACGAACTTCTGCCATATATCACCTTCCGCGTGGCGAGGTCGAGTATAGATGGTGCATCTCTCGGGAAGGTATCTCAAGCGTTTAGAAGGCACTGGAAGACTGAAGGCATTCGAAGGGAATGTCATCTCGGTCCCCTGGAATTTGAACCAACCATAGGAGACAGTGCAAAGATAAGGAGTTTAGCCGTAGCCATGACACGGTTTTGTCAGGCCGAGAATCCCGATGCACTCTACAGGGAAGGAATCACTTCCTACTTCGACAAAAGAAGAACGGAGAGAGCAAATGAAGGTCTGACACAATTAGAAACCGCTGCAGAGAAATGTCACATCAAAGTGCGGTATCTCTACGGCCTGATTCTAGTCTGTTGGGGTGTCGAAAGAATGGAAAGAAGAGACGAAGGTTTCGACATGTTGGCTACACTTATGAAACCATCGTTTTTGGATCTAGACCATTTACGGGGAGGTAGAGATAAGTCTAAGGATATGGTACTGGACTATGTTTCTGATTGCAGATGTGATGAAGTCCACAACGGGAATTATATGGACAATCTATTTGAATGGAGGGCAGATGCAATTGGACAGTATAACCCCCAGAATGCTCTGATGTGTCAAGAATGTTTTTGGGCCTCTGAAACCACTATGTCTTTTACTACACAAATAACTTATTATTCTCCATAAGTTGTCCAGTTGTAAAGTTGTCCACTTGTCCAAAACTTCAAATGTTCAACTTTGTTTATGTTTAAGGATTTAAACTATGTTGTTTATAAACTCAAATCGAATTCTCGAGTAGTCTATCGGTTTTCTCAGTTTTTTTCGATTTTGGTAATCGAGATTTTGTCGAAGACAAACTCAAAATTTTAAATAATGGAGTCCCAATTGATAAAATCGGGTCAGTGAATTTGAAATCTTCTAGATAATCGGGTCCAATTGATGAAATCGGGTGTAATTTATGCATTGGTGTCTGTTTCTGGTTTTATCCAGAATTATTTTATGAAGCGAGTGTGTTACTGGATTCACGAGGTTTTCCTTCGGAACTATTCAACTTTTTCTTGGACAGTTTCGTATTTCATCATTTTTCCTTATTAAAATAATTGTATTACAAATCATTTTAAAAACGGTGGCATTACGGCCTCGACTTTCCATTCTGATGGCATTTCAGACATTCCTCTCTAAATTTAAATAGAGACTTGGAGAATTTTTCATAAGATAAATATAACATATTTTAAATCGAGATAAATCTGTTTTTATACAATATTTTCCCAAGATAACCCTAACAAAAAATATAACAATAAATCTAGATTATCTTAATATTTAAAAATTTTGAAGTGCAATAAAATGAACTTAAAATTGTATAATATTAATCATTATAAGAAAAAACGAAAGAACAATGTTTAAATAGTTGACAGTGGTAAAAATTTGAAAACAATTAAGGGACGAATAAATTGAATAAATTGTCGCACGAGTAAAATTAGGCTTGAATTCAAAATATAATTATTAAAAAAGTTATAATTAATATGATGACTAATATTTCTACCCAACAAAAATATAGTACTTACAAAAACAGTTTCATTTATATTTATCCAATATCAAAACTAAAAATATCACAAAATTAAAATTTGAAAGCAAATTACCTATAGACAGATAAAACTGTAATATAATAAATATATAAAACGAATACAAGTCCTTCAAGAACATGATACCATGAGAGAAGAAGCCGCCTGGAAGAACTAAACATGATCGATATGCCAGTAGAAAGAAGTCAAAAGATTTGGATTTTTGCATTGCTATTTAATATTTATTGGGTATAATTACCAAATCAATTAAAATATGCTTTAGAATCTTACCCTTTTTTAAAAAAGATTGTAGCTCTTATCTCAAGTAGGTTAATTAGACCAGGAACCAATGGAAGAAGAAAGATAATGTTAATAAGAAATGACCTTTGTGACTTCTTCAATCAGTCTCTTGTCGCTTAACGTTACACTCGTCTTTTCTTCGCCACTCATTGCATTTTCACAGTATGTAACGATTCGGACATGTAGAGAAAGACATAAATAGTATATTGTTGGAAAAAAAAGTGACATAATTAAAATCTTGTTAGTTTTTTCTTCTCTTCTTGTTTTTTTTTTATTTAAGGTAAACTTATTAAAAAGAAATTCAACCCAATTTCAGTACAAACAAAGTCTACCTAAAGCCCAATCACTATAAAACTCTAGACCATAAAGAAAAGGGAAGAAGATCAAAGTAGCATCTCCTCCACCGTCGGAACCACTGAGTTCGTCGCCACCTGCACACATAAGCTTCTATTACTGCAAAAAACTTAGATACAGAAGACAACGATGACCCGGAACACCATTCCCCGACAAGCCAAGCTCAAGCATCTTCACTTCAGCAACCGATCTCAGAGGAGAGTTCCAGACAGAAACGAGAGGGGGGAAACTTACCGAAAGGATCAAGCTCCCCGAGGAAGGAGGGCCTCCCCAACCAGAACCTTGCATGTCGTCGCCACCGCTGCAGCACCAGAACAAGGTCGATCGACGACGCTAACTCGGACGGCAAAGACTTAGAGGAGGAAGGGAGTCTCGAACAAGCTATCGGATTCCAGAGGAGGAGAAGAGAACCGTCTTACCGTGGCTTAAAGCGGGATCTCTGCACCGAGCGAAGACCGACAAGCCGCGGCCGAGCGGGCTTCAGGGGAGGACAAAGCGCCACAGCCTTGGACGAACCTTTAACTTCGTCATGACGACGCTTTCACGAGAGAAGGAACACCACCAGAAGAGACATCACGCGGTTCGAAACCAGACGAAAAAGGGCATGGATCTCCGCTTCCTAGTTCGCTCCGTCTCTTGGATCTGGTCAAGAGAGAAACGAGTGAGAAGGATTAGGAGAGAGAAGTTTTTTTACCAAAAAACCATTTTTTCTTCTTCTCCTCACTTTAATGCTTTCCGGCTCAATTTTTTATCTAACTATTGTGGCCTGGAATTCATCGCTGAAATGCCACTTTTAAAGGGTCTTCAAAGTTCAGTACCACTGTTCTTTGCTAAGTGACATCTCTCATTTAGACGAAATGTGCAATTACAAAAAGAGACTCTCTTCCCTTTAATGAGCAATTAATTTAAAAAAAATTAAGGTTCTCATCACCTCCTCCACTCTCACCAACACACTCAACGCTGGTTCTCATCTAATTCCGACCCGATTATCCCTTATTTCCCAAAATTTTCATAATTTCTTTCAATTTAGTCGAGCTAACATGCAAAATTGAAGCGCCAAAGCGCCTCACCCGAGCCCGACCGAACTTATACGTTATGCTTTGTCGTCCTCTGTACAACATAAACGTTTTGATACGTTTCTGTAGCCATTTTTGAGCTAAAAAATTTCCCATTTTCACGACCAGGAAATTAACGTTTCTGATACGTAATTCGAATGACAACTGGTACAACTTAGAGATGTTGTGTTCGAATGACAACTGGAAAATTGGTACAACTTAGAGATGTTGTGTTCGAATGACAACTAGAAAACTGGTACAACTTAGAGATATTGTGTTATAACCGCATTAAGTTTTCCGTTTTTTGCTCCATCACAAAGACATCACCAACTTAAGAAAACACAATATTAAAGTAAGAAAGGTTTATAGGAAGAGGAGAGAAACATCAAGCTCCTAATTAAGGATCAAATGCATCTTGATCACTCCATAAACATAAGCATAAATATAAGCATAAACATAAGCATAAACAGAAATAAAATTTCAAGACCGAAGGATAGGCAAAGCGTAATTTCACGGTCTCACAAACAAATGTGACATACGGTAGAAGTAGAATAAGTTTATCGAACATATCGTCATAACCATCCCAACCACAACCATGCTATAACAAGTTGCTCATCCACAGTTGCAACACAAACATAACTTGTTATGAGTTTTCCCACCATCGGTCTACACCTCCATAAAACGTCATCAATACTTCCCTGAAGTTTTCTGGTCTCCTCCATCGTGTGTGACAACATGGGTTTTATAAAACAAGATAAGATGTTCGAACTCTTTTGCTTCGATTCGCCACCAATGCACATAAGGATCAACTCATAAACATAATTTATTGCTATGTGTCATTTGTCTGCAGCGTTTGCTAACTGTTTGAATCCTCTTTCTCGTTTTATTTCACTACTTGTTCGGGAGAAGTAGTTTTCGACGCTTATCCGGTACAAAGCTTCAACGTGTTCAGCCCTGCAAAATCTTCTTAGTTGGTGGGACAAATGTCTTAACTGCTTTGGCTTCCATAGAGAATAAGGGACTTTAGCCAACGACCATCGCCCGAGAACGTATTTAGAGTTGACGTATTTCTTAAAGGCCTTTGACACGAGTTCGAGACTTCGAATGCCGGAGAACGGATTTCAAGACTTTGAATTGGCGACACGTAGACAGATTTCTTGGAGGAGATAGTCGGGTAGATTTTTTCTATTCAGATAAACTCTTTCGGACATCGTTTTAGAAGTTTTTTTTTGTTTTGGTGAAGACAACTTAAGAAAAAGTGGGAAGTGGGTTTAAATGATCCAATTAATCGCAACTAACATAAGGTTGTAAATTGTGCAAAGGGAAGGGAAATTCAAGTCATGCATGTTCAGAAGTTGTGCGAATTCAATTCATGTGTGTTTGTAATCTAAGTATAAATAAACTGTGTGTGCTTAATGATAAGTTTTCAATTAATGTTGATTGAGTTAATTAGGTTTCTTGTATCAAAAGGGATGAGTTTAATTGGGTTTATTTAAGGAAGGTCTTTATTTATTTAATTGAATTCATACAAACGGTACAAATGTTGGTTGAGTAATACAAAGGGAACGGTGCATAATAATTATGCAGTATAGTTTTTGATTGGCTAAAATATTGTTATGCAGTATGTTTTTTTGATTGGATAAAATTGATGAAGTAAATGATGTTTTATCAACGTAAAAACCCCTTACACATCAAATAATAAGAAAGAGAAGGAGTATCTTCGACAGAGTTATGCATGAAAAATTTGTCCAAATGGACAACTACATATAAATGAATAATTTAAAAACGTAAACATAAACCGTTATGCATGGAAAATTTATAGTGAATGTTGATTGAGTTGATTGGTGTGATAGTACTATCTTCGGGAAAATGCTTTCAAAGTAAAAGTCTACTTCGGGAAATGTTCGAATGTTGCGGAACTCGAATGTTCCAAGGATAATATATATTTAAATAAAAAGGAATTGAGAAGTACGAGTTACATTTACGTCAATGAAAGAAGTACACTCAACTACAAGTATTACATCAGTTCAATGTCCTTTCCTCGTTTTTTCTTCGAAAAGGGGATATTTAATTAAAAAAATACTTAATGATCATTACAATTTTAGGAACTCCCATTTTTAAGAAAATAAAAGCAGAATGTAATTCTATATTTGAGGATAATTAGAGCAAATATCAAAATAAATGATGATTACATTAAATTTGGTTTATGGGTTCGTGAATGATAATTACATTAAAGTGATTATGAATAAGTGAATTTTGTATTTGGATTAATGGTTTCTCGTAGACAACCTTTGACATTATATGAAACCTTATACCATTTTGATGACTATAATGATGTCAAACCTTTGAATTATTTGATTATGTAATAATTTTTATACATAAACATTAAAAATCACGATTAAAATACTAAAATGATGTGGCCAACTACAAATTAATAGATTATAAGTAGGTTCAACCAAAGATTCCTTAAAAATGTCAAAAGACAAATGTTAAGGATTTGAAACTTCTAAGTTCTTAGGGAAAACTATGTTAAGTTTTTCGATTTTTTAAAAAGTTTAACGTTTCCGCCGGCGGGAATGTTCAAGTTTTTGCCATTCCTGGATTTTTCCAATCTTTCACCACCCTCCTTTTTTATTTGTTACTCTCCATCTTCTGGTCATTCCATTTATATTCCTTGTATCACATCAGTTAAATTAGAATTGCAATCCTTTATTAATTGAAATTCTGCATTAATTGATACCCTTCGTTAAATTGAAACCCTTTGTTATTTGAAACCATTAACCTAATTGTACCTCTTCTTCTCTTTATAAAGAAACATATTAAGTTGTCTTCTTAAAAAAACAAAACATATTAAGTTGTCTTAAGTTGTCTTATTCGAAAAAGCAAAAACCATGGCTAACAACATAAGTGTATATTCCCTGGCTAATTTACCCACGAACTTCTGGAAGATATCACTAAACGTGTGACAAGGTGATATACTCGGTTTTTGTCTATATTTTATTACCG
>OVAU01000489.1:0-20160 GCA_900406315.1 Biscutella laevigata subsp. laevigata
ATATAAAGTTTTGAATTTTTTCCAAGACAAATATAATAATAATTCAAGATTTTCTTTTTACAAAAGTTTATACATATAAATATAATAAATATAACAATATTAGTTTAATACGATATTGTTATATCCTCTTATTATACGACAACCTCTTCGGATACTATTCGAGATTTTCTTCTTTACCAATCTAATTTATTAGTTTAATACGACAACCTCTTCGGATACTATTCCCCAAACGCATCACTCCTTGAATTCTTTCTAAAATCAAAGCATCATCTATGTTTGCTGTTAAGATCTCCAAGTGCTCTAAGAGTTGTAGATCTTTCACTGAACTTGCATCAATACTAACACCTGAACCATATAGCTTCAACACTTGAAGATTTGGTAAGCTTCTTCCTATCCCTTCAATGCTTACAAGGTCATAAGTAAACTCAAGCTCCAAGCTTTTTAATTTAACCAACCCTTTCAAACCAATCGGTAGCGACTCTATCTCTGTAAACGATAAATTGAGGTATTTCAAGGAACTCAAGCTGGATATTTCTTCTGACAATTCACTTAAAGGATTATGTGAAAGATCTAAGACGACAAGAGTTGGCATGAACTGAAAGAATTCACCTGAAATATCCTTCAAGTTGTTATTACGGANAGACAATTCACTTAAAGGATTATGTGAAAGATCTAAGACGACAAGAGTTGGCATGAACCGAAAGAATTCACCTGAAATATCCTTCAAGTTGTTATTACGGAGTAAGAGAGATGAAAGGTTGGGGCAATTGGGACAACAAGATATCTTTTCAATCTGATTACTCATCAAAGAGATCCTTCTCACAACTTCCCACTCAATGGTATTTGGTATATGTCTTAACTGTGCCCCGGTTCTTACAAAATCAGATGCTATCCAAAGAGCCATCTCACGTAATACATCATGCATTTTTACCTTTGTTGTGAATTCACCATCCATCAATAGGTGCACACGAACTAAGGAACTAATTATAGCATAACCTTGGCTGTTACTTCCATCTTCCTCTCTGTTTCCATTTATTAATCCTTCACCGATCCAATGTTCTATCAACTCTTTCTTCTTTATCTCATAATCTTCCGGAAATAAAGAACAATATAGGAAGCAAGATTTGACATTTTCATCTCCTAAACCATCATAACTAAACTTCAGAATGGAAAGGATATGTTCTTCCATACCTGGAAACTCATGTCTCGACGAGTTAAGAAGATTAAGCGCGTGACGCCATTCGTGTACATCTTCTTGCTAGTGTGGGAATATCCTCATGGCATTTTAATGGATTTTCTCCAACTGTAATTTGAAACAGTTCCCATGCTTCATTGGTTGATAAACATTCAACTTTCAGCTCATAATCAGCTTTCATGGCTCTGCAAACTTCTTTCGAACGAGTAGTGAAAACTATCTTTGAATCATTATCTTGATTTGGAGGTGGAACTCCAATCTTGTTCAGATCTACCTCACTCCATAGATCGTCTAATAACAACACAAATTTCTTTCTATTAAGGATATTGTATATCGAAGAGGCTTTCTCCTCCTTTGTTTCTTGTTTCCATTCTTTGTCAGGACGTAATCTTCCCAAAATCTGATTCTGAATGCCTTTGATTTGCAAATCTTTAGAAACAACAACCCATATCACAACATCGTATTCATTCACCTGCTCAATAAATTTGTTGTTGATACGAGCTAAGAGAGTGGTCTTTCCTATTCCTCCCATACCATAAAGACCTAAAGTTGTTACGTTAGAGCTCATGAGGCTCTTCCATGCCATTTCAACCATTGAATCCAAACCAATTGTTGTTTGGATATGTTGCTTCCCCACCTTTGGTATAAGAGCTTTCTCTGCCAACACATCAAACGTTCCTTTAGAAAGAAGGTCTTGAACTTCTTCCAACTTCTTCGACACCTTTTCACCATACTTACAACTTGATATGCACTTGTTAGAACAAAATCCAAACAGACATAATCTTTGAGTTTCAGTTGATTTAGCCTTAAGCAGATCACTGACCTGAGACTCAATACCTTGCACCCTTAAAAACCATCCTTGAACTTGAGAAAGCCGTTGTAAACCTTTATCTTCTTCTATGGAAACTCTTCTTGACATATCATCTCGTCTTTCTTTGAGTTGTTCTATAGTGTTCTCCAGAGACTCGAGATTGGCCTCCATCATATGAATGTAATTTCCCTCTCCAAAGAAGCAACCACAAGCTTGAGTCAAAGCTTGATCACATGATAACTGAATTGAAACACAACCTCCCATCTTGCTCGAACTTTCAGAAAAAAAAAAACCAAACAAAACAAAAAGCAAGAGAGAAGAATAAGCAGAGATTGTAAGATAAGGAAACTGCATTCTACACCAATCATTCCAACGAGATATTGACCATAAATATGAAGTGCACAGTTCTCTATCCACTAGGACGTATCCGGTTATATCACCCTAACCGAAATATTATGAAAATAAAATTACTTTTAAATTGAACCGAGGTTGACAAATATGTAAAGACTGCAATTTAATGACAAGTATTTCTACACCAATAATTCAGGAACTGTTAAAGAAGTTGACCAATAAGTATAATTCAATGGAGTTAATGTCGTTTACACATTGTTCATGTATTCTTTTGTCCAACTAGTTTATACATATAAAAGGTGAATGCAACATTGTTTATTTTATATTTAGCCTGTTATGAAACATTGTTTGATTTTGTTTTAATGCAATTGTACTGTCGAGTAACTCCGTCGAATATGTGTTCAATTAAATTGTAATTAAAAAACTTTAATACTATAAATTAAAGAAACTCGGTTCTATTAATCAATCTATATTTGGGTTCGGTTCGATATTCGGATTGAGTGTAAGTTGGTGTTTCTTGTTGTTATACACTTCCGACGCAGTCTAGCGCGTCTAACGCGGCTGGTAACAGCATACGTCTCTTCACTGGACACCACATGTTCGACTCGTGTTTAGTTCCGTTGTGAATATTTGGGGAATGGATTTCTCTGACCCATATCGACAAAAAAAAAAAATATATATACTTACGACGCGATATGAAACGTGAGTTCTACAATCGCGTCTACAGCACGCGTTTTGGTGACGTCATAAACCTCTTCTGATTGGGTCGTATCACCCACGCGTCTAGTAATTCGTCTGGCTCTTGTCAAAATGTCAAACTAATGTCAAAACTTTTTGTACATATAGATTCTGTATATACATACATACACGAAGAAGACGAATTTCTCAATTTCGATTTCGTATGATTCCAACTTGTGTATTTTGTATAGGTGACAATTTTTTAATCTGAAATCCATTTCAACCCTAGAAAAGCTTTCATAGATTCCGTTGGTTTTTTTGTTTTGCTGTGTTGATCGATTGGATCGATTGTGATTACTGAGGAGGAGGAGATAATGGCTCAAGCTGTTGAAGAATGGTACAAACAGATGCCGATCATCACTCGCTCTTATCTCACGGCGGCTGTTGTTACCACCGTTGGATGTTCTCTCGATGTATTTTCTGCAACCTTCCATTCTTTAATTGCATGAATTAGGGATTCATACTGAAATTGATTTTAGCCTAATTCCATTTTTTGGTATATGTTTGATTATCTTCTGATCGTTTTTGCAGATTATATCTCCTTATAACCTCTACTTGAATCCCACTCTTGTGGTGAAGCAATATCAATATTGGCGTCTCGTTACTAATTTCTTGTATTTCCGGAAGATGGGTAATTTCTTAAAACTCACTCACTGGATACAAACATCTGTATTATGACCATTCTCAGTGTGAATTTCAGTGGTTTGTGAAGAAGCTTTGTTTATATCTAGTGTCTCTTTTGAAAATGGCTTCGGAACTGATTGGAATTGCCTTTGTTGTATAACCGAAACTACTAGCATCTTGCCCCTTGTAAACGTGATTCATTGTTATAGATAATATACTTGCATAACTGCTGAGAGTAATTCTTTAGTTTCTTAAAGTTCTATTCTTCAGGTGTAGAAACATTTGAAATGTTAAGAAGCTTTAGAGCCTATATCGTTTGTTTCTTGGTTGAGTTGAATTTTTGCATCCACTCTCTTAGTCTCCTGGCTGCTAACAACGTTCAGCTGCTGCTTATTAATGGTGTAGTTTGCTTTTGGTTATCATCGGAAATGTGTTTATATCTTTTGGGCTTTTTGCAGATTTGGACTTCTTGTTCCATATGTTCTTTCTCGCACGATACTGCAAACTCCTCGAAGAAAACTCATTCAGGGGAAAGACTGCTGATTTCCTATACATGCTGCTTTTCGGAGCAACTGTTTTAACAGGTATTGTTCTCATCGGAGGAATGATACCGTACTTGTCCGCATCATTTGCTAAAATCATCTTCCTCAGCAACTCATTGACTTTCATGATGGTTGGTAACTTCCATTACATCTTGTTTTCCACGATAAGTCAAAATCATCTGAAAAACCAGCTACTAACATTCTCCTCTGTTCGTACAGGTCTATGTATGGAGCAAACAAAACCCTTATATTCACATGAGTTTCCTTGGTCTCTTCACCTTCACTGCAGCTTACCTACCATGGGTGAGTTTCTTTAATTTCTCCCCTCCCTCTCTTTTACTTACCGAGTGTCCCAGAATCAAAATAACATCTGTGAAATCCGGCATTGCAGGTGCTTCTTGGGTTCTCTATCCTTGTTGGTGCCAGTGCCTGGGTGGATCTTCTGGTATGTACTTAATCATCGTTGTACAATCTAAGCAATCTCTTTTGATCTTTATCCTCCACATAATTTTGAGCCTGTTCCAAAACATTACAGGGTATGATAGCAGGTCACGCGTACTACTTTCTAGCTGAGGTTTACCCACGAATGACCAATCGTCATCCTTTAAAGACTCCATCATTCCTCAAAGCCTTATTTGCAGATGAACAAGTCGTGGTGGCACGACCAGAAAACGTGAGGTTTGCTGCTGCACCTTTTGATGAAATCCACCAAGACTGATTCTGATCTTTCAGTTTCCGAAATCCGGAAAGCCAATTCCAGTTCGGGTTTTTTGGTCAGATCTAAATGGTAAAAAGGCAGATGGTGGTATTGTCTCTGACATACGCTAGTTGTGATATACACTGTAGTTTCAAGTAGTTGGGATGTTTTGTCCGCTCCTTTCTTTTCTCTTATCTCTGTGTATACAAATTTGCTACCTTCTTACTGCTTATGGATATTGTGACACTTCAATTGTTTTAAGAAAGGGAAAATGTTTTAAATTATTATCATAAGAGAAGAATCTGTCATTGCATTACAAAAAGCTATGGAATTTGCTCTCTCTCACACTCTCTCTCGCTAGATTCATGGGAGAGATGAGAGATGTGCGTTACACACGTGCCAGTAATCACTTTATTTCTCTAAGGTTCGATTTTTAAGGTCATCATTCTCAGACAAATCACACGACCCCCTCCTTTTGTACAAGAAGAAGCCAAGACATAGACTTCCACTAGTTCACAGGCTTCTTGAACCACTTCCATTTTCTATAATTCCGCAGAGAAAACAGTGGGAGCTGCAAATTCCGGGAAAACAACAAGACTTGAAAAGCTTTTTCAGGATGTGGTTGGAGTGTGAAGTTTATAAATGTATGAAACTATGATCTCTTAATCATAGATATAGGTTTCTTCATCATGTATTGTGCTCCATAAGCTGCAGTTGAAGCCATAGTCGTCGAAGCAACTAACCAGCTGGATATAACAAGACAAATATGAGACCAATGACAATATTTCATAACACACTCCAGATGTTGATAAGCTAAGGGCACTAAGGCAGTGGTATTACAGATTGCATGGTTATCCGAGAAAGATCTATTACCTGAGATAAGTGATCCATGTCTCGGTATCTGGATTCCCATATTCGGGTTGAAGGATTGCACCAGCAACTAGAGCTAATTGGAAAACTGTATTCACCTGTCCATATCCATGCTCTTTTTGTTAACTAATAAGTTATGCAGTTATGCACACCAAAAGATGATGTTTTCTGTTTAGGAAGTTTGGAGCCAAAGATGAGCACAAAATGTCTCCTACAGATCAATTACCTTGCTTATAAACAATGGTTCTACTTTTTGAGGGCTTGAACCATCCAGGTTGAAAAAATCACTCCAATTTTTCCACTGAGAAAAAGACCAAACAAGATTTCCATCATTCGAACAAAAAAAAAAAAGATTTCCATCAATAATCTCAACTACTGTCCTTGTTAGATCATATTGTTTCGAATGGTAAAATGTAGAAAAAATATTCAAAGTTACAGAGCTTCACCTTCCAGTCCAAGTTTACTGCTCTTAGGTAAACTGCACCACCGACGAGTGCAACATCCCGGAACAACACAATTCCAACCAGCCCAGCTTCAGAGCACAAAAATAACATGCATCCACCAAAACTGAGTTTAGAATCTGTTAAACTTAAGAAAATGTTGTACTAAAGCGAATGCATCTAAGACTACTACTAGCTGGTAAACTTAGTTGGGTTTCCAAATGGTGAGTAAACTAAGTCGCAACTTTCCAGGAGGATTATTCTTGAATCTGTGTGAGATAAAAGGATTGAAACTAGGAAGCTGAAAACTACAAAATCCTGATTGCAACATCGATAGCATTACTCAGCCAGGGAGCACAAGAGGTTAAATAAAATATACTCACGATGTAGGAGATCCTTCTGCACCATTGCCAATGCAACACACCCGATAAGAACCTGAAATTGAAACATATAATCAACAAAACTGAGGTGATACTGAAGCTTGAAAGGTGAAACCTAACCAAAACCCTTAAACACAGTCAGAGAACATCCACAATAAGCCAGAAAACATAGAGGATCATAAGGCCATTACCTTGTCTGCAAGAGGATCAAGGTAAGAACCAACCACAGAATCAATCTTCATCCTCCTAGCCATGTAACCATCTAACTACAAAATCAATTTTCCATAACAAGTAAGATTCAAAACAATGTTCTGTTCTTAACAACACTACAAAAAATAATCACTAAGAAGATGAATACCCAATCACTAGCACCAGAAACAGCCAAGCCTATGAAAGCAGAAGTATACATCTCATTTGAGATCATCCTACACGAGAAGCAGAATCAGCTTCAGATTCTTTATTCTCTATTGTCACTTTCCCGGGAGGAAAAAAAACGATACTTGATACTTACCACCAAAGCACAGGACCAGATACTAAGCGTGCCATAGATATCAAATTGGGAACGTTAACAAAACTCTCGAGTATCTCAACATTTCCTCTACCTTCATCTTCATCCTTCGACAAATTGGGTTCCGCTGTCACCACGCTTGGTTTCACTAACTGCAACCTTAACCTCGTTCTGCTTCTAATTCTATCCAATCTAAGATTCAGAGCTTCGACTTTCCTCAAAACAGCGCTGTTTCCGCGCCAATGTAAAGGTGTCGCAGACTGGAGCAGTTTCCAAGGAGGAGAAGACAGGAAGAGAGGTCCATGGAGAGGGACGAACCAATTCGAAAGCGGAGATGATCGATGTGTGAAATGTGGGAATAGTGGAGAAAAAGGCAGTGGGATCAGAACGGTTCCACCGGAAGCTGCGGCGGTGAAGAATGGCCTTGTCTTACGTTGATTGATTTCAATTAGCTTTCTCACAGATCTGTACATCGCCATCGATTATCAAAGCATCGTCTACTTTATTTTTCTTCAATTTAGTTTTTTGGTAAATCGGAATTCGAATTTTGTTTGGTTCCTTTAATACCGGAGCCAGAAGAAGATGAATCAGAGACGACGACTAGGTTTTCGCTGCTTATGGGTTTTGACTTTTGCCACGTTTCGATCATGAAACACGTGGAAGCTTTATGTATACGTGGCGAAACTACCGATATGTCATACTGAACCGGTACACTAACCGGAATCAAAAGCCCGAGTTGAGGTAAATTTAGAGGTTTTATAAAATTATTTATTTGGTTGGGAGAATGTTTCGGTTTGTTTAGAATTTGTAAATTATAATATTGAAAAGTTTGATTAAAATAATATTAGTAACAACCGAAATTGATGAATCATTCCAAGAAAGTACAGAACCAAAACACATTTTATCCGGTTTGGTAAAAACCAACCAAAATCAAATAAACCGGTAAAAATCAGATCACTAAATAAACCCTGAAGAGGCTGAATCAAAAATCAACCCAAGTTGTTGCTTAACTTCATCTTCTGCAAACGTTGCGTCTATGGCGGATCTAGCCAATGTAAAGGTTTCTCTTTTACTAAGACCTTCATAGAAATTAAACATACAAAAAACACAATTATATTCTTGAAAAATGTACTTTCTTTGTGAAGTACAATAAATCAAGAATCAGAAAAACTGACCAAAGGAACGAACAGCGAGAGCATACTCATTGGAGAGACTAGTGGAGAAAACTCCAAAATCATCAGTGCATAGAATCAATGGATGCTTTGCATTGTAGAGATCAGCTGTTAAAGTCATTGTCAAGTTTCAACTACTCGATTTATCAGGGTTGATTTTAACTTCAACAAGGAAAGAGTGAATCTAACCGAAATGGTGTATATCGATTGAAGATATCGATTTGGTTATAATGTTGGATGTTAAACATATTTCAACCTGTCAAAGAATTAGGAAAATGTGGAATTGTTTCATAGATTAAATGGTAAAAATGCAGAATCTATTACCGGAATCTTGAAAGACTTTAGCTTTGTCCAATCTTCATCTTTGAGGAAACAAGCATGGCCAATTCGATGCGGTTTGAAATCAAGCATGGCTTTGATTTCTTTCGGATTAGGGACCTAGAGGAGCACTAAGATAGAGAAAGTAGTATGCAAAACTGAAAATAACTAATCTGAAACTCAAGAGTTAATTACCTCTCCACAGTGAAGAGTGATGTGAAGATCATTGTCTTTAGCAAATTGTAATGCAGGCAAGAATGTTGTCCTAACAAGAACATGGAAGATTTCAGAAACCAAACTCATAGAACGAAACAAAGAAGAAGAAGCAAGTTACCATTCTCCAACAAGAGGATTCCCTGAGAGATCAATACCAACTACACCGACATTTCTCATTTCCAATGCAAGCTTAACCTTTAGAAAACAAAGGTTTAATGTCAGATGTTTTGTCATTTCTCATGTCTTTCATGTTTTCCAAACACTTACAGTTTCCATTGCGGATTCAGTTGTTTCTCTACGGTCAATGCTCAGAAGAAGTCTAACACAAATCTTCTTTCTTTGAATTCCATCACACACATTGTGTAGTTCTTGAGAGTTGACAAAATCAATATCAACTTCAGTGATAGTTCTCAGACCTTCGATTACTGCTTCCATGTAAGAACGTTTACTCATACCAATCGAATCATTCCTCTACAAACAAACAAAAACCAGTCTCATTTCTCCAATGCAGATTAGAAGATTGCAAATATGCCAAATTGTGTACCTTTGGAGTTGTTCGTAGCTCTAGGTAAACCACATTCTCTAAAGCAAAGTCTTCTACAACCTGACAAAAGAGGAAAATCAATCAGTCTCTAAAGATTTTACTAATGGATGAGAAATAGATAAATAGGGTTTTTACCTCTCTTGCGATCCTTGTCACTGTTTTGTGATCAGTAGTGATCAAATGGATCAGATCGAACAACTTGAAAACCTCAACCAAAGATCGATCATCTACATCAAAAACAGAAAGATTTCACTTGTGATTTTCAGACAAAACATGAGAATTTTACTTAAACTCGAGCAGACCAAACTCAACATTTTGAGACTTACTTTTCCGAATGACGTCTTCAACATCAGAAAACACTATAACGCCTTTGTCACCAAGATCCCTAGCAAGTTCTCTGTTCATTTAAAAAGAAAGGAAGCACATCAAACTCAAAAGGAAAGAGATGAAGCAAAAGACTCATAAAAAGGAAGGAAAAAGTGGAGTAACAGGAAAGTGGAGTCTCTAATGGAGCCGTTGAGATGAGCATGAAGCTCGATTTTGGGAAGTGAATTTATCCATTCCATTATTATTTTCCTCCCTCGTAAGGAAGAGAAGAGGGACGCAGTTATGGATTAGACGTTTCTTTAAGGAAGACAAAACACAGACGCAACTTGTGTTGTGTTAATTGTAACGCCTGTAATTAGTTTATCAGTTTTAATTAAATAAGGAAATCTAATTAAATTTGGGCTAAATCAAAATTAAAAAATGTAATTTTAAATTCAAATTAATTAACTGATAACAAATACTATTGTTTGTTTAGTGATTATCTATTTTTTTTGTCAACGTTTAGTGATTATCTATTTAACAATGGTATTTATCGAAGTTTTAATTTTCTATGAAATATTTATTTTTGAGAATATTTAAGTTATTAATTTATCTGTTATGATTATATAAATCAAAAAAATAATATCTGATTTGAATGGATTTAAAATAAACTATCTAAAATTAAAAATCAGATAGATACTTTATATCATATAAAATATTAACTATATTTATTATTAATTATATTTGAAATTTTAAAAAATTATGAAATCTGATAAAATTATATTTTATCACAAAATATTTGTATCTTAATTTGAGGTGGTTTTTTAATTATTTTCGAATAAATTAGACAAAAAATAACCTGAAAAAATTCACTGGAAATCAAATCGAATACAAAAAAATCTTAATTTATTCGAAATCAATTAGGCCTACATTTTAATTTAATAAATCTTATATTTAAATATTCATATCAATTAGATATCAGATCGAACTCAAACCGATTATTCGAATGCTCCAGTCAGCATTCTGGAATTAGGTTTCTTTTTCTTTTAGGCAGAGTCGATTTCACTTAGCTTTCCGAGCACCCGCCGCCTCCCATCTACAGGTTCGTTCTCTGTTTTTGTCTGAAAATTCGCAAACTTTATCATGATTTGTCTGAAAATTCGCAAACTTGATCGAAATTTCTAAAATCTGATCTAAATTACGTATTATATCAATGGGGATTTTCAAGTTCTTGGCTTCACTTTGACATGTTTTAAAACTTGTCTGAAACTTTCAGGCTTCTTAAAATGGCAGAGAGTAAAACATCTGGAGATACTGTATCCGAAGAAATCTCCTCCATTGATGCTTCTAAGGAGCAACATGAAACAATTGATGAGATGCTTGCTCGGCACAGGTAAATAGATTCATTAAGCTTGAATTGAAGAATCGAAATACTTAGGCATCTATGTTGTTTATTGTAAGGCAAGAGAAAAAAGCACTACAGAATAAGGAGACAGAGATGAAGAAAGCGGCTGCAAAAGGAAGCAAAGCTGAACAAAAAGCAAAGAAGAAGCAAGTTGAACAAGACATATCTAAACTCTCAACAAAGCTTGAGGAGAAACAGTTGAAAGAACTTGCTTCACAAGGCTATAGCAGTAGCATTACCATGGAGGATACAAGTGAGAAGAAAGGAGATATCGATACTTTAGTGAGAGCTATCGCTGGAGTATCAGTCACTGCTCAACAAGAGCATTCAAAGCCTAGAAAGAGTGTGAAGAGACGTGAGAAACGAGCAAAGGAAGAAGTAGAGAGAGAGCAGAGAATCAAAGAGGAGCAAAGCAAAGTGACAAGTGATCGTATGGTTGAGAATGAAAAGCTTGACAAGAAGCTTAAGCCGCTTGGATTAACCATCAGTGAGATCAAACCAGACGGGCATTGTCTTTATAGAGCTGTTGAGAATCAGCTTTCCAATCTCTCAGGCGGTGTATCTCCTTACACATATCAGAAGCTAAGAGAATTGGCTGCTTCATACATGAGAGACCACAAAACCGATTTTCTCCCGTTTTTCTTGTCAGAGTCTGAGAGTGGATCTGCTGATGAGAGGTTTGAGAAGTACTGCAGAGAAGTCGAGTCAACTGCAGCTTGGGGAGGTCAATTGGAGCTTGGAGCTTTAACACACTGCTTGAGGAAACACATTAAGGTGTTTTCCGGATCGTTTCCGGATGTGGAAATGGGCAAAGAGTATAAATCTGGTGGTGACTCGAGCCTCATGTTATCCTATCACCGTCATGCTTTTGGTCTCGGCGAGCATTATAACTCCGTCGTGCACCAGATGAAAGATGATGGAGTTTCTCTCTAGCTTTAAAGTAAGTCATTTTGTGTCAAAAGATTTACTGAGATTCTTTCTACTTTGTTTGGATGTTTAAAGAACCTTTCTTGCTTTTTACCTGTTGAATTCTTCAAAAATCGCAATGTAACATTGATTTTCATCCTCATGACCAACTCTAACAATTAAAGTAACTTCAAATTTTGATTCAAACTTTGAAAACTGGTTTTGACAAAAGTGGAAAGCTAAAACCAAGATCTGAATAAAAATCTTATGCAAAGATCAAGAACACTACACATGTTAAACAACATATGTTATGTTGGCCGAGTGAGAGATTGATTTCACGTGTAGATTTCATATGTTATGTTGGAATGAAGTGAAGTGATGGAGAAAACAAAAGTCATGAACTGTGAAAATTTACATATTGCTTGTTTGCCGGTAACGTAACATATGATTAATTTAGGGCTTCTTCTGCCTCGATTATCAAAATTCTATATATAAAGGAAGAAAATAGAAGAACATTCATTCAATTGGGTAGTTGAAAGAGTGATGAGAGGCGTAGAAAACATCTACCATCGTTTTTACATCTTCTCCTTCTTCCTTGTCTTCCTTCTCTTTCGTCTTTCATTTTCAACACATGTAACTACTTTGTCATCTACAGATTGTCTTACAATCTCAAGCAACCGTACCATTGTGTCTCGTAATGATGTTTTCGAGCTTGGTTTCTTTAGACCCTCCTCAAAATCTCGTTGGTATCTCGGAATATGGTACAAGAAAATCTCCGAGAGAGTCTACGTTTGGGTTGCTAACAGAGACAAACCTCTCTCTAATCCCATTGGAACTTTCAAAATTTCCGACACAAACCTCGTAGTCCTCGACCACTCAAACAAGACTGTTTGGTCGACAAATCTCACCAAAAGCCGTGTGACTTCACCAGTGGTCGTGGAGCTTCTCTCTAATGGAAACTTAGTGATGAGATACTCAAACAAGAACGACCCAGATGAATATTTGTGGCAGAGCTTCGATTTTCCGACAGATACTTTGCTTCCGGAAATGAAACTTGGTTCGGATTTAAAAACAGGGCTCCACAGATTTCTTACATCTTGGAAAAGTCCTAATGATCCAACGAGCGGAGAATTTTCGTTCAAACTCGAAGCTCGAGGCCTTGCTGAGTTTTCTTTACGGACTCAAGACATTCCAGTGTACCGGACCGGTCCATGGAATGGAATCTGGTTTAACGGCGTACCGGAAATGCGGAAGTTCGATTACGTGGTTCACAACTTCACGGAGAATAAAGAAGAGATCTCATACACATTCCAAATGACCAATCACAATATCTACTCTATATTCAAAATCAGTCCTTTAGGAACTTTTGAACTATTAACGTGGAATCCAAAATCACTGAAGTGGAACTCGTTATTGTCTTTACCAAAGGAAGACTGCGATCTGTACAGCAGATGTGGACCGTATAGCTACTGCGAGGCGAAAAAGACTCATCAGACATGTAACTGTATCATAGGATTCGAACCGAAGGTTCCACGAGCTTGGAAAAAGAATAATTGGAATCATGGATGTGTGAGAAAGGCGAGCCCAAGGTGTGAAGATCTTTTTATAATCTTGAGTAAGATGAAGTTGCCGGATACTACAACGGCGGTTGTGGACAAGAGAATCGGTCTTAAGGAATGTATGAACAAGTGTGTCAATGATTGTAACTGCACAGCTTATGCAAATGCAGATATCCGAAATGGCGGATCGGGTTGTGTAATTTGGTCCGGAGAGCTCGTGGATATCCGGAATATCAAGGTCGGTGGTCAGGATCTTTACGTCAAATCATGTATTGGCATGCACTAACATGATCATGCACATACACTAGCAGAATCATGTACATATGCATGATCCTCTTTGTTAGGTTGTATGGTTTGTTTAAGAAAATAAAATTGTGGTTGATTATTACTGTTTAGTGAATTAACTATTGAAGTGGAGTGCTTAAACTAGTCTTACCAAAGAGGAGAGGCGCACAAGTTCTTAATCTTGTCTGCTGGTTTTGTGGATTATTTCGATTATTCGGAGTACAATTTCGATTCGGATTTTGATATTAGTTCTTCCAATGGGTTTAAGGTGGTTCACTAGGGAGCTAATAATACTACTAATAACATGATTTGATCCATAAAACATTACACATTTGAGTTGGAGAAAGATAGAAAAAAAAAAACAGAAAACAGAGAGAATCCGAATTTAAAACCGTTGTTTCCAGCAGAAGTCAATACCCGAACCTCATTACACTTTCTTCATCAAAAGATGGAGACTAAACGCAAAGAGGTGCGTTCTTGACTTCCTTTGGATTTCAAAACAAACACAAAATTTTTAAAACGAACCACAAACAAACGCTAATTTCTTCTCCTTTCCCTTTTGATTCTTCTCTCTTATTCTTACTTCTGCATAAAACCAAATTATCAAATACAAGATAAAATAGTGTTGCTTGCACCACAAGTTAAAAATATCTGAAACTTTACCTGAAAAAGCTACGCTCCTCCTCCGTTGCCAGCAACCGCAGCTTTAATCCTCTCCACCGTACATTTGATGAGACTATTAACCGTAGCCACCGAACCAAGTGAGAGTTTAGCTGTAGGAACAGAGTCAACAAGAATCTGAAACGCAACAGTCAAAAGTGAACCACAACTCCCAGAAGCAACAGCAGAAGAAGAAACCACATCTCCTCCTCCGACTGAACCATCAGGTAAAATAGCAAAACCAGACGGCAACAACGCCACGTAATCAGGATCTCCACCGCTTAGTACCACGTTCATAGCTACTATATCCACCGGCGCGTAAATCACATATGAACCAGAAGCGTCTGTACAACTCTCTTGTAAGATTAACATGTTGCTCTGGCTTGAGTTTCCACTCTGTTACAAAACAAGAAAGTTTCTTAATCCGGAAACAAAACAACAACAACAAAAAAGCAGAAAAATGACTTTACATTGACTCGTAGCAATGAGACGCAGTTTCCAGGTTCACGACCATTTGCTATATGAGCCATTTCTTGAACCATACCTCCATTTGAGAGAATGTCCCACTGCAAGAAATATTCACAAACCCTCCATAATCAGCAAATTCATTACCTCACTTCTTGAATTTTTCAGGTTTTATAGAATAATTTTGAAGGGAGTTATGTTTGATGTGTAATTTGTCCATTACCTCACTTCTTGAATTTTCGTCACGAAGGAAATCGAAAACCCGTTTAGGAGCCACTGGGATCCAGAACGAAGTTGCTGCGCTAAGAACTATACCCGGAGGTCTTCCCGGATCATCCATACTCTTCCGGGTCATAACCCGAACATCGTCGGATCCTGTAGCTGACAAAGTCGTCCAAGCGTGTGCAGTCGACGCTCCAACGCCGCTGCAAAAACTCATCACCATCCTCTCCGCCAGCTTCAACATACTCTTTCTCCCTTCCGGGCTCGTTATCACTGCATAATTATCCCACAAATATAAGGACCTATTGAGTAAATTAAAAACCTTTTAATTCAGCACCAGCATATTCAAAAATTATCAAAATAGCCCTCTTACCGGAAAGATCACCAGCTGGGATGTTGTTGGCCATTGAGCTTGCTAGACGTTCGCACTGGCGGTCAAGTGTAGCCACCCAACGTTTAGCACCGAATGCTAAACCGGAATTAACCAACGGTTTATACATTGTGTGAACCGATCTATCATCCACCTCCATATGCTCTATCCATGTAACCTGCAACCATTCACTCCCATAAGTTCTATATATTTCAAATCTCTACCCTAAACTTTATAAAACTGAATTTCAACCCTTTTGATTATACCTTGGAATAACCATTAGGCAGTTCTTGAATGAGACAACCAGAAGGCCTTCTTCTAGTTCGTGAGATCGGACTCGGTCGAAGACTGTCCAAAGAGACATCAACCACAGCCCAAGAACCGTCGCTATGTTGTTTACAGTATCTCACAAAGTAGTTCTCACGTGTTGGGACTAGTGGAGATGGAACTTGAAACTCAGCTGTCATCTGAAAAAACACAACCAGAACAATTAGGGTTTAGTTTCTTGATAAGCAAGTTAGCAATCCGATACATACCACTTGCAAAGCACCATTGTAGTTCCCAGCAACTCCAGTAGAGAGAACTTCAAGCGTCAAGGCTCTTGAAACAATCCCAGAGAAAACACAAGACCACTGATTCTTTATTTCCCCACATCAAAAAAGATTAAGACTTAAGTTAGTTTTTTCCAATCATTTTTGCTAAAAAAACTTCAAAGATCAGAGAGGATTTTGATTTTAGTTACCACATCCATGAGAATCTCAACGAGATTGATGTGATTCATTATAACAACCGAGGATTCTCTAGACGCTTCTGATCTCAATCCTAATGGCTTTGGTCCGAAAGTTTTGAAATACTCTTCTTCGTTGAGAATCTCACTCGAATCATCGGTTGATGAAACCCACAAAGGATCACCAGCTTGAGCCATTCTCACTAGTTCCTCCATAGCTGCTACTGCTAGCTCAACGATCATTGGTTTATCTGTCTCAGATGGGATTGAAACTGACCTCATAATGTCTCCTGTTCCATACATTTCCCCAACAAAACCTGTTTGGTTACCAAAGTTGCCAACTTCAAGATCAAGCGAACGAGAAGGTGCTTGGATCGGTAATGGAGCAAAAGAGGATCCCAATGGCTTCCCAACATATTTCGCAGCGATTGCAGAGATCCTATCAATCTGTACATCAAATGGTAATAGATTCAGATTCTTCATCAAGTTCAACTTAAGTCATACTCATACACACATATTATATGGCTGAGATTCGGTTCGGGGTAAATAAGTTAAGTTTTTTTTTGCTTTCGGGTAGTTCAAGTAATTAAAAGGGTTACCAAATAAATCGGTTCGGTTCAGTTATCGGGTAATAAAAATTTACTGTTTCACTGAATTTGGTTTAACCCGATAATTTCAGATCGAATCAAGTAATTCATATAAAATCGAGTTATCCGGTTTATGTATTTTCGGTTAATTCAGGTAATTTAATTTGTTTTCAAAATCTGGTTTAATTTCGATTTTTATTAAAAAGAATTTAAGAAACCAAAACTCTTTTACACTTTCGGTTCAACAAACAGAACCAAACCGGTAAACGACCATATTTCAATTTTACTTTGTATTGGTTAGTTATTCAAACTGAAATAACCGAAAACCTGATATTCATGATTGGTTCAAAATTTTCGGTTCGGTTCAATTTCGTAGGCCTACGAGTGTATATATATATATATATATATATACCTCTTCACGGAGGCGAGCATTTTCGATCCTAAGATGTTGTTCGTCGAAGGACATCTCTCCGATAGAAGCAGGACCGCCACAATTAGGGCAAGTAGCATTGTTTAGAGCTTCTTTGTATCTATTGTTCTCTGCTCTAAGCTTGTCATTATCTGACTTAAGAAGCTGGTTCTCATGCCTCTCATGTTGTGCCTATATACATATATAATCTTGATTACTATATACGAAACAAAGTCTAAATATAATCAAAAGAATCATGATTACAAACCTTCATTTGTGTGCGTTTGTTTTGAAACCAAAACTTAACTTGAAGAGGCTCTAAACAAAGATCACGACTTAACTCTTTCCTTTGCTTGTCATCTGGATGAGGACATTCCTTAAAGAACCTGTAATAATAAATCAAATTATAAAGAACATTTCTTAAAGAACTTGTAAAGAATCATTTCTTACGATTCGAGTTCTTGGATTTGGCGTTGAGTGTGACGATGGTAACGCTTCTTTTTGTTGGGACGTTGGTTAGGATCTTGAAGCTCTTCACCGGAACCATTCTCGTTGGCTTCAGTGCCTGACTTGGTCTCGAAATCATCTTCTCGGCTTCCCGTGATTCCCAACTCGTTATCGGAGTTACTCTTTGGAGGCATATCGAACATGTGATGGCTCTCAAACATGTTTGGATGATACATTCTGATCGATGATTGATTTTTGCGTAGTACACTTTTATCTCCCTCAAATCTTCAAGGTTGTGATAGCTAGAAATCAGTTCTTAAGCTGATTTTTCTCCAAGCATAACTTCCACTATACTAACCAAAATCAAGAATCAAATTAGTTATGAAAAAAAATGCTCTTATATGTATAAAACGATGAAGAAGATAATTATGGAAATGGATGAAAGTAGTTAATGATGTTAAGGGAAACTAAATTTTTATTTGTTATTGAACTAANCCATAACTTCCACTATACTAACCAAAATCAAGAATCAAATTAGTTATGAAAAAATGCTCTTATATATGTATAAAACGTTCGTTCAAAAAAAAAAAAAATGTATAAAACGATGAAGAAGATAATTATGGAAATGGATGAAAGTAGTTAATGATGTTAAGGGAAACTAAATTTTTATTTGTTATTGAACTAAATACATATTCTTCCTTTTTAATAAAATTTAAAATATAAACCTCTTGCTATATATATAACATATAACATGAAAATCGGTGATAAATAAGATGAAAAGTTTGGATAACATAATATATACAATATAGATCTAAAAAGATACATTTAACAAAACTTAGTGAAGATAACATTTTTCTTTAAACTAATTAAAGATGAGCGATAATATTTCATTATAAAACTGNCCATTTTTTTTTAAAACTAATTAAAGATGAGCGATAATATTTCATTATAAAACTGAAGCACTACCACATAGAGACATGGAAACATATAAAATCTCTTACTTTACATTATAACATAACATAAAAACTACATGGATAGATGATAGATTTATACATGCATAGGGTAACATATATATGAGTGTATAGATCTCTGTGTGTTTGCATATAAACAATCTTGAAAGTCATTAAAAAAAGACTTCTCAAAACATCATCAGATCTATAGATGGAGGAAGAAGACAGAGATAAATATGATATTTTAAGAAACCCTAATTTGGGGTATAAGGTTAAAAATGAAAAGAAGAATTCACTTGTATTGATTTAAATACTTACTCAATTCGATCTGAAAAGTCTGATGAAGTTTTGGAACCCTAAAGGTAGATCTCTTTTGTGGTTGAAGTTTTTGGGTTGGAGTTAAATGATGTTTCTCTCTCTTTTGTCGACACAAAAGCTAGTGAAGATAGTACTCATAAAAGTTTCTAATCTCTAAATTGAATTTATTAAAGAGTTAAATTGACCTTGGTCTTTGTGCACTTAAAAGGAACCGTTTCAGTAAAAAATACTAGAATAAGAAAGACTATAATTACTTTTTTTTTTTTGCCAACAATTATTATTTAATTTAAAAGGTATAGANCAAGAGAGTACTCATAAAAGTTTCTAATCTCTAAATTGAATTTATTAAAGAATTAAATTGACCTTGGTCTTTGTGCACTTAAAAGGAACCGTTTCAGTAAAAAAATACTAGAATAAGAAAGACTATAATTAATTATTTTTTTTTTATTTATTTTTTTTGCCAACAATTATTATTTAATTTAAAAGGTATAGAAATATTTATAGATTGATTATTAAAAAACAATAGGGGTTAATTAAAGCGTTGACAATAAGTCAATTGTCATTTTTTATGACACAAGTATCAAGTAGATTTCGTCAAACCCCCTTTGAACTTATAACTCCAAGAAAGGTTTTTGGTAACAGTTTCTTTAATTAGATCATAATAAGTCTTCACTCATTAAAATAATCTTAGACCAACAAAAAAAACACAAGAAAGATCATAGGACTCGAGATCTCGAGAAACAAAAAAGAGAGAAGAAATATGGTAGATCTATTATATCAAAAAAGGAAGATCTAAACATGCAATATATATGGATCTGATCTAGCTATAAACATATAACCTAAGATACATAGATACATGCATATATATAGAGAGAGAAAGAGAGATCTTACTTTTCAATGAAACCCTAATTCAAGATCTTTGGTTTATTCTGCCGAATTTCTGGTGAGATAACATAAGATCTAGCTAGTAGAATGAGAAAAGAGAAATAAGAAGGTTGTTTGCTAGGGATCTGGCTAACCGTCTGGTTACTGGAAAACCGGGGTTTTCTCTCTTAAACCGGGAGAGAGAGTTTGCTAGCTAGGTATTAAGAAACAATGGAAGATTGGTGAAGAAGAAGAAGAAGAAGAAGAAGAAGAA
>OVAU01000490.1:0-20151 GCA_900406315.1 Biscutella laevigata subsp. laevigata
ACTCTCGCGGTCGCTCTATATGAGCTACCACACACGTAGTCACACTATAAGAGCTACCACGCACGTAGTCACTCTAAAAGAGCTACCACATAAGTAGTCGCTCTAAATGAGCTACCACTCACGTGGTCTCACGTGGTCGCTCAAGAAGAGCTACCATTCACGTAGTCGACAAGAGCTACTACGCATGTGGTCGCTTATGTAGAGCTACCGCAGATGTAGTCGCTCATTCAGAGCTACTACTTGGGCGACTACGTTGACTAGTCGCCCTTTCCCCAACTCGCGACTTCTGACTTAGTCGCTTATCATCGTCGCTTATGAGCTACTACGACAGATGGTCGCTCTTTTGGTCGAAGAAGAGCGACCATAAAGCGACTTATGTAATTAGCGACGAAGAATAAGCGACGACGTCATTTGGTAGCTCAGTGGTCGCTCTTGCCCTATGAGCGACCACAAAGCGACCATATATGTGGTCGCTCTTCCCGTGTTTTCTTGTAGTGTGTAGAACGTTAGAATTTTTTATTTTGAGTAATTATGTTGATTGGGTAGATAATAGTCCTAAAATAATAATAGATTTTGTAAAATGATATAATTTTGAATTTTAGAAAATTATGTTGATTGGTAGATTAAAAACTAATAGGTTTAATAAAATGTCAGAATATATATTTTGTAAAATTATGTTGATTTGATAAATAATAGTTCACCAAAACAGAGATATTTTGTAAAAGCTAGTATTAGAGTTTTGGGAAACTATGTTGAAGGATAATAGTCCACGAAAATACAGAGATTTTGTAAAATGGAAAAAAATGTGCTCATTTGATGAATAATAATCCTAAAAAATTATGAGATTTCATAAAATGCTAGAATTTTCTATTTTTTAAATTATGCTAATTTGGTGGATAATAATCCACAAAACTTAGAGATTTTAGAATTTATATTTTGAGAGTTATGTTAATTTGGTGGATAATAATCCACAAAATTGAGAGATTTTGTATAACTATAGAATTTTTTGTATGTTGAGCAATTATGTTGATTTGTTGGAATATAGTCCACAAAATTTGAGAATTTTGTAACACGATAGAGAATTTTGTAACACGATAGAACTTTGTATTTTGAGAAATTATGCTAATTTAAAAGATTTTGAAAAACAGTATAATTTTATATTTTTGAAATTGTACTTATTTTTTGTGGTGATCCGATCAAAAATAGCCCACAAAAAGTAAGTGTTTTTGTGTTTTGAGAAAGTATGTTGATTTGGTGGATAATAGTATACAAAATTGATATATTTTTTTAAAATTGTACTTTTATGTTTTGTGAAATTATGTTGATTTAACAGATAATATTCCACAACACTAGGAGATCTTCTAAAACACTATAATTTTGTATTTTGGGAAATTATGCTAATTTTGTGAATAATAGTTTATAAAACTAAAAAATTTTGTAAGACACTAGAATTTGTATTTAGGAAAATATATTGATTTATCCACCAAAACTTGGATATTTCGTAAAACACTAATTTTTTATTTTGGAAAATTATGTTGATTTGTGGATAAAATTCCATGAAACCAAGAGATTAATAAAAACTGTGAGATTTTGTAACATGTTGGATTTTTATATTTTGGGAAATTAAACTCATTTTTTTATAATCACAAATATTGAGAGATTTTATAAAACTTTAAAACTTTGTATTTTGGAAAATTACGCTCGTTTTGAGGACAATAACCAACAAAAACTAAGAAATTTTGTAAGATGCTAGAATTCTGTAATTTATAAATTATTCATATTTAGTGGATAATAGTCTATAAAACTTAGAGATTTTGTAGAGCGATAGAATTTTTATTTTAGGAAAATATGCTCATTTGGAGGATAATAATCCACAAAAACTAAAAGGTATAGTGAAATCGCTAAAATTAAAAGAAATTATGTTCATTTGGCGGATAACTTTCAACAAAAAAAAAGATATTTTGTGAAAATCTAGAATTCGTATTTTGGAAAATTATGATGATTTAGTGGATAATAGGAGGGGTAGGCGTCCGGGTGTCCATTTGAGTTACGGAAAGATCCATTCAGGTTTCAGGTTTTCGAGTTTATGCTTAGAGGACCCATTTGAGTTATTTTATTTTTTGGTTCGAATCTAGTTCAGATTTTGGGTCAGGTTCTAGTACCAAAATATTCTCATATCTTTTCGGGTTTGAGTATTTTCAACCAAAATATTAAAAAGTACTTGAAATACTAATAAACCCAAAAATTTAAACTTCTTTCATTAAAAATCATAAAAATACAAAAAATAAACATCAAATTAAGAATTAAACATAAAAAATATACTAAATATCTAAAAATGTAATATTGAACATAAACATTATACTAAATATTTTAAAATACTAATAAATATTGAATATCCAAGTTAAGATCTTTCTGGTACCTGAAATATTTCAGGTCATTTCTGTTTCAAATTCTCGGATAGTGAAATCTAGGACCCATTTTGGTTCGGGTTCAATAATGTTTTTAGGTTTGGATTCAATTCGGTTTTTCGGTTTCGTTTTTTTTTTTTTGCCCAAGCCTAGATATAGTCAACAAAACTATAAGAAATCTTTTAAAACTAGAATTTTGTATTTTGGAAAATTGTGATCATTTTGTGGATAATAAACCATTAAAACTGAGAGACTTTATAAAATGCTAGAATCTTGTATTTTGAGAAGTTTTGCTAATTTGGTGGTAACAATTCACAAAATTAAAAGGTTTTGTAAAACACTAGAGTTTTGTATTTTTAGAAATTATGTTGATTTGGTAGATAGTTCATAAAAACTTAGAGATGTTTAAAAACATTAGAAATTTGTATTTTGAGAAACTTCGTTGATTCAATAGATAATAGTCCACAAAACAAAGATATCTCATAAAAATGCTATTTTTTTCTTTTGTCAAAATGTACTTATTTGGTTGATAATAGTCCAAAAAACTATGAGATTTTGTTAAACACAAGGATTTCGTATTTTGAGATTAGTTAAAAGAAAATAGTCCACATAAGTGAGAATTTTGTGAAACAATATTATTTATGTTTTAAAAAGTTAAGCTAATTTGATGGATAATAATCCATAATTAAGAGATATTGTAAAATACTATAAATTTTATTTTAAGAAACTATGTTGTTTTGTTGGATAATAGTCTAAGCAAAATATAATATTTTGTAAAGGTAGAATTTTTTGTTATGAGAAATCATGCTAATAGTTCATAAACATTGAAATATTTTATAAAACGCTAGAAATTTAGATTTTTAGAAATAATGCTCATTTGGTAGATAATAGTACACAATACTTGGAGATTTTGTATACTTATAGAATTTTGTATTTCGGGAAGTTATATTAATTTTGGAAAATAATTCACAAAACACAAAGATTTTGTAAAAAAACTAGAATTTAATGTTTTCAAAATTTACCCTGTTTTGGTGGATAATAGTTCACAAAGATCGAAACATTTAGTAAAATGCTAGAATTTTTTATTTTGGAATAAGATAGTTTTCTTGATAATAGTCCACTAAAAGGGAATGATTTTGTAAAACGTTAGTATTCTATAAAAATTGAGAAATTTTGTAAAATACTAGAGTTTTATATTTTGAGAAATTATGTTAATTTGGTGGATAATAGTTCTAAAATTTGAGGTTTTGTAAAATGATCGAAATTTATATTTTTGGATTATACTAATTTGGTGGGAAATAATCTACATAATATTCAGAGATTTTGTAAGAAGTAAAAAGAATTGTATTTTAGAAAATAATGTTAAATTGAAAAGTTTTGTGCAATGGTAAAATTTTATAATTTGGAAATTATATTGATTTGGTGGCAGGGCCGGCCCGAAGGTATATCATGCCTAAAGCGTATGAGTAAAAATGATGCCCCATAGTCATAAATAAGTTTTCTTACTTTGAGTTACATCACACAAAAAAACCATTGTATATACCATCTCAAACAACATTACTCATGAAAGATAATTCTCCTAACTTTCCTTGCTGCAAAATCATTTATCAGTTTGTGACATTCGAGCTTTTCAACCAAGTATTGTTCTATTGATAACATCAAACCAATCAACCGCTCTTGGGACATAGTCGAACGTAGATAATTCTTGATGAGTTTCAAATTCGAAAAACTTCTTTCCGCAGAAGCAACCGAAACTGGAATTGTCAACAATATACGATAAGCAATCCATGTGTTTGGATAACAACCATCCATTCTTTTCAAAAATCCTAGCACTTCAACCGCCTTCGTAATTTCTTTTGGAAACAGTTCTCTTAAGAGTTTAAGTTCCATAAACAGATCTTGTCCATCTAAATCAGAATGCACATCATGCCTTAGCATCGATTCAAGCTTCATACAAGATGTCATCAACTCATCATATTTTACTGAATTTAGATTCTTTAAACTAAACAAGAATCCAAAAAACTTTTCATAAGACTGAAATTGTTCAAATCTTACCTCGAGAGATTTTTTCTTTTAGGAAATTGTGATCACTTGGTTGAAATGGTCCACAAAAACTGGGAGATTTTGTAAAACACAAGAATTTTGTTTTTTGAGAAATTTTGGTGATTTTGTTGATAATAGTCCATAAAAACTTAGAGACTTTGTAAAATGAAAGAATTTGTATTTTGATAAATTACACTAATTTTACGGATAATAATTCATAAAAACTAGGAGGTTTTGTAAACCACAAGAATTTTGTATTTTGGGCAAATTATGCTTGTTTAATAGATAATAGTTCACAAAACTCGGAGATTTTATGAAACAACAGAATTTTAAGTTTTTGAAGACTAGAGTTTTGTATTTTTAAGAATATTTTTTGATTTGGTGGATAATAGCCCACAATATTGTGAGATTTCGTAAAACACAAGAAATTTGTATTTTAGGAAAATATCTTCATCTGTTGAATAATAGTCCACAAAAACTAAGAGATTTCGTAAAACACTATAATAGTTTTACAAAACTTTGCTAATTTGGTAGGTATAATCTTTAAAACATAGAGATTGTGTAAAACACTAGAATTTTGTATTTTGAGAAATCATGTTATTTTGGGAAAACATGTTATTTTGTGGAAAATATTCCACAAAATTGAGAGATTTTGTAAAACAATAAAATTATACGTTTTAGAAATTTATGTTCATTTGGTGTATAATAGTTTCACATAGACTGGCATATTCTGTTAAACGCTAGAATTTTGTATTTTGAATAATTATGTTAAATTTGGAAGATAATAGTAGATAAAACTCGAAGATGTCTAAAAAAGGTAAAATTTTGTATTTGAGAAATTATGTTAATTCGTTGGATAATATTCAACAAAAATTGAGAGATTTTGTAAAAGAATTAGAATTTTATATTTTGGGATATTATACTAATTTGGTGGATAGTAGTCCACAAAATATTGAGATTTTTGTAAAAATCAAAACTTTGTAGTTTGGGAGGGAAATTATGTTAATTTGAAGAAATTTTTTGAAAAGGAAAATTTTATATTTTGGATACTATGCAGATTTGTTGGATATTAGTCCACAAAAATTAAAATTTATTAAAATACTAGAATGTTTATCTTGGAAAATCATTTTGATTTAGTGTATAACAGTTCACAAAAATTGAGAGATTTGTAAAAAGCTAAAATTTTGTATTTAAGTAAACTGTGCTAATTTTTAAGGATCTTATAAAACAAAAAAAAAATATTTTGGAAATTAAGAGATTTATTAAACACTAAAATTTTGCTTATTTGGTCGGTGATTTACTCAAAACTACGAAATTTTGTAAAACATAATAATTTATATTTTAGGAAATTATGCTGATTTAGTGGATTATAGTCCATAAAATTTGAGATATTTTGTAAAACATAGAATTTTGTATTTTTTGAAATTATGTTGTTTTGTAAATAATAATCTATGAAAATGAGATATTTAGTAAACTCGAGAGCTTTTGTAGAACCTTAGAATTTTGTATTTGGAAACTACGTTAATTTGGTGGATAATAGTTCACAAAAACAAGGAGATTTACTCAAATTATTATATTTTTTGAAATTATATAATTTGTATTTTGGAAAATTAAGCTCATTTTCTAGATAATAGTCTATTAAAATTGAGAGATTTTGTAAAACACTAAGATTTTCTATTTTTAAGATATTGTGCTCAGTTGGTGGATCATAGCACACAAAAACTAAGAAATTTTGTAATAAGCAAGAAATTTTGTATTTCGAGAAATTAAGCTTATTTGTACACACACAAAAAAAAAGAAATCTTTTAAAATGTTCGAAATCTTTATTTTAGAAAATTAAATATAATCTGGTAGATAATAGTCGACAAAACCAAAGATTTTTTAAGACATTCAAATTTTGTATATTGGCAAACTATATTGATTTGATGGAAAATAATCCAAAAAATTGAGAGATTTCGTTAAAAACTAGAATTTCGTATTTTGAGAAACTATGTTGATTTGGTAGATAATATTCCACAAAATGAAGAGATTTCATAGAATGCTAGAAATTTGTATTCGGTTAATTTTGTTGATTTGGTGGATAATAATTCATAAAAACTAGAATCTTGAACAATGTAACTTTTATTTTAGGAAATTACGTTAATTTGTGGATTGTTGTCCATAAAAATTGATGGAGTTTGTAAAACACTATAATTTATGTTTTGGGAAATTATGTTGGTTTGATGAATAATAATCTTTAAGAAAATTGCGAAATTTTATAAAACCTCAGAATTTTGTATTTGTGAAACTATGTCGATTTGGTGGATAATAGTCTAGAAAAGATAGAGGATTTTAAAAAATTAAGAGACTTTGTGAAATGCTAGAATTTTTATTTTAGAAAATAAACCTCATTTTCTAGATAATAAGCCCACTTATGAGATAATACTCTACAAAAACCAAGAGATTTGTAAATTACTAAAATTTTGTATTTTTTAGATATTTTGCTCATTTGATGGATAATATCCCACAAAAATGAGAGATCTTGTAAAACGTTAGAATTTTTATTTTATAAATTACGATCACTTGGTGGATAATAGTCCATAAAACTAATAAATTTGGTAAAAAGTTAGAGTTTTGTATTTTAGGAAATTAACTTGTTTTGGTTGCTAATAATCATTATACCTTTGTGTTTTGAGAATTATACTCATTTGGGTGATAGTAGTGTACAAAAATTTGAGAGGTTATAAGTATACGTAGACATTCAAATTTTATATTTTAGGAAATTAAGATTATTAGATTGATAATAGTGGACAAAAACTGAGAGAATTCGTAAAATGATAAAATTTGTGAATTTATGTTTATTTTGGTTGATAAAATTCCATAAAATTGAAAGATTTTGTAAAATGCTCGAATTTGGTATTTTGGAATATTAAGTTGATTTGGTGAATAATTTCCATAAAACTAAGAGATTTCATAAAACCCTAGAACTTTGTATTTTAGGAAATTACATTGATTTAGTAGATAATAGTTTATAAAAACAGAGGGATTTTGTGATACGTTAAATTTTTGAATTTTAGAAAATTATGATCATTTGTTGGATTATAATCCACATAGATTGAGAAATTTGTAAAACGCAAGAATTTTGTGGTTTGAAAAGTTACGCTGATTGAGTAGATAATAGTTCATAAATCTTCGAATTTTGTATTTTGAAAAATTAAATTGATTTGATGGTTAATAGTCCACACAAATTAAAAAAATTTCTGAAATATTAGAATTTTGTTTCTTTCAATAATATGTTGATTTGTTGGCCAACAAAACCGTAAGATTTTTAAAGCATTAAAATTTTGTATTTTGGAAAATAATATTGTTTTGGTAAACAATTCAATCATCATTGTTCTAGATAAATTTAGATAGAGCACCTCATTTGGTTGAGAAAAAGAAAAAATCCTTGAGAGATTTTATATAATCAAATCTTCTACATCTTCTCTCCCAAAACATCATCCTGAAATTTACCAAACATATTCAACTTCCAACATTCATCAAGTCTTAAAACAGAGTATTATCACCTATTGTTTATACGAGCGATAAGGGAAGATATAAAATACTAGAACAATGTTTCTTCTTTGGTATCATCACATTATTTTGTTTGATATAGGCCTTACTGAACCGGTTGGTTTGATATAGATCCGGTTTAGTCTACCCGCGTTGCGATTATATAAGCCTCGTCGACTGCACTCCAGTGAGTCAGTTACCGTTTCTTTGCTCTCTAAACATGGCAGAAACCTTAGAAACCGTATTCGATAAACCTCAAGACACCGATTACTCCTACGATGCCGAGGAAGATGACATTGATCTATCTCTCCTTCGTCTCAACAGCTTCGGATGCTCCTCCGATCGCCGCCGTGCTAACTCATCTCCTCCACAGTTTCGGTCGTACGGTTCTTTCGGCTCATCTTCCACCGCAACTACCAGTCCCGTGAAACGTCCATCACCGGAGTCGAAGGAATCCGACGAGCCTAGACGCAAGAAACTGTTTCTTTCCGGACCTGAAGAACAAGAAGAAGAAGCGATACCTAATCCCATGGGCTATTCGAAGATTCCCCTTCCTATGGATTTCAATCCGACGCGAGTTCGTTCGTCTCCTCTTTACAAGCGATCTCTTTCGGATACATTTGCTTCGTCCGTCAAATCAACATTCGGATCAGGATCAGGATCAGGTTATGTCCCTTCTCTTCCGCCACGTCCACCGCTCTTCCGGAGGTCCGTCTCCGATGTTTCGCCGGCACCTTCAAACCCTCTTCTTGGATATTCTCGCTCCAATGCGATCCCCGAAGCTGAGTTTGTGAATCCAGAAAGCTCTGATGCCAATAAGGTTAGAGAATTCTTTGGCATTTCTTGTGCTCTATTCATCTTGCTTTGTCCATAATCCAAATTTCGTTCTCCGTTAGAGATTTTCTGCGATTTAGTTTCGTTTTGATAGACATCAAGGCTTATTGTAACACTGATCGTACAGAGATAGAATTGTCTTGTGTTCTTTGAAGTAGAAATGGTACTGCATATAAGAAAAAAGCTAACTCAAGATTGTGATAATGGCAGATGCTGCATGTGATCAAAGACGGAGTTCGTGAATTGGATCAATGGTGTAACAAGCTCCTAAAATACGGTCAAGCAATCTCCCCTGTGAAACAAGACGAAAGTCCTAAGGTTTGATTCTAAACACTCAATCTCGTAGAAATTCTGTGGATTGGGATAATCATTATGGTATAGTATTGTCTCTTTCATGACTTTGTCTTGGGAACAATGATTGTTGCTGAGCAGGTAGAAGATGAGCTACATAAGGAGGAGCAACAAAGAGACTGTAAAGAAGGCGTGAAAGTGGACAGAGTCGGTGAGGCTTTTGTGGTTGAGATCAATTGTCCATGTGGAAGAAACTACCGCACTCTCTTCTCAGGCCGTGACTGCTACTACAAGCTTCTGTAGTATGGCGACATTCACATTTCTTCGATCATCATCAACATTAAGTGGAAAGGATTTCATGCTGCAGTTCATCACTATGCTTCTGTAGATAAAACACATACACTGACTGTTTCGTGCTTGTACAACTAGTAGCTACAAACATTGATGTTCCACTGTCGTAAACGCTCTTGTTGATTGGCTCGCCTGAAAAACATGTTTCATTCATTCATTCACGGATCAGGAAGAAGTTGAGTACCAAGTTTATTAGTTTATAACAACTAAAAATAACAATTGGTTTGTTTTCAGATTGGAACCTCCGTTCATCAAAAACAGAAATCAGATGCAGCATAAAACAAGAATCGGAATGAATATAGTTTAAGGGATATTTGGTTAAGCTACTATTGCACGTTTCTTCCTCATAGTCCAGAAGGCAGCATAGTATCGGTTCTGCAACATACATCATCACAATTAAACCAACCACCTAAATATAGAAACAGATGATGAAAATTGAGCCAATAAATTAAAGAGAATCAGATCCAGAGGGAAATGAAAACACTGACCTGCATCATAGACTTGGGGTTAGTAGTATATGTCGTTTCAATTGTTCGTTCTTTCTGCAAATGTTAGGACAAGCACTTAGTGAGAAAGAACATGGGATCATTTATTCTATACAAGAAAATGTCATTGTTATATATTTGTGTAGGTTACCTCGATCTCGAACCCATTAAGTAAAGCAACTCTCTTTACATCTTCTAAACTTAGCTCGATTGACATTTCCTAAGGAGAAACAAAATATAGGGTTTATGGATATGAAAGCTATAGCAAGATTGTGGGACAAGTTCCAATGCTTACGTTTTCGTGGCCATATGTGTCTGCAAAGTGATACAACAGAGGTCCTAAGTTTATCCAAACCTGATGGAAATTTCATTTAGACAGTTAGACGTAATAAGAGATGAAAGACATAGGAAAGAGTGTAACAGGGAAATTACTCCTCCATCCTTTAAGATCTTGGATATGGTTTCGATGTACTCAATGATGTTATGAGCAGTGTCGATGAAAAAGCAAGTCACAACTGCATCCCACATTCCTGAAACGAGTATGATGTATGTGGTACGAAACATACATCATGTTATTGGCTAAAACAAGAGCAAGTAGTCACCGTTTCTTACCTGCTTGACTTGATTCATTGTATACTTCAACAAAATCACCACCACACATAGAGAAACCCTCTGTTATTCCTGCACTGCTCACAAATGTTTTCTTATAACTTTTAGTAAAGTCACATAATGATTGTAGTTACATAAAACCACCAATACAAGTTACTTAGTCACTTTCGATTAATTCCTTATAAATTACAAGGAAACAGATAAGTCTCTATGCCTAAAACTAACAGCACATTCCAAAACCATAGGCCAGTTCTTTCTGTAGTTCAATAAGACATACCTCGCAGGATGAATATCAGGAATAGCAATTGGGCGTAGTTGATCATCGTCTGAGAGCGAATTGCAGTTGCTATGTATCCAGGGGTATATTGTCCACTCACCAGGCACTTGTGTACTGTTGAAAGAAACAGGCTCAGCAAAACTCAAAACTGGACCAAAAGTAAGAAATTACCTCAACCAAATTTAGAGGTACATAAGAAGAAACCATACTGTGGACTCTCCAAAAAGCAACTTAGAAAAACAATTTGAAACATTGGAGGTTGTCTGGAGTGATAAATGTTTAAGGAAAGATGTGAATTACTGATTGGGGATATTTAGATTGATTTTAATTTTCTGGAACAGCATAGACGACAAAACATCTAACCTAGAAGGTCGACAGGGAGACTCTTTTGAGAAGAGAATCGAGAGAGAAGCAAAATATAAGGAATATATTTCAAGAAAATAAGAGGCTCTTACAAGTTCAGAATAAAACTTGAACATATCATCATGTAGTATGAAAATTCATTTCCTTGGCTTATGAAGCCTGTTCCAATGTACAAGAGTGGTTATATTCCTTATCATCATCAAAGTTACAAAAAAAAAATCCATAACATACCTAAGCAAGAGATTTCAAGGGCCAGCCGTCCAAGTCCAGCACCAGGGACTAAACAAGCGGGAGGGGTCCTGCGAATCATATATGTAACTTTGTGAGCAGAGCGAATGCAGAAGGTACTAAAATACCAAATCAAATTCTAAATGTCTTGTCTATCTCACTTGTTAGATTTCAACAGGCAAAAAAAAGAGCTAAAACCATTTGCCATTTTGTCTGTCTTTCGTGGATCAGACAGCAAGCTCAAATTTGGACGTTGAATAGTAAATACAAAAAAACTTCCAAGAACTCAGAATGCATTGATGCGAGGTCAGAGATTTAAAAGTAAGAAAGAAATAACAGTAACACGTTTGTACCTCTCCTTCTGACGATCAGGAAACAAGGAATCAAGCTCTTCAAGGATAGGCTTGTAACACTGATCTCGTTCTCTCTGACCCTGTAAGTAAAAAGAATTTCATTTGCAACATAAGTTGTGACATGATATTAAAGAAAAGAATCAGAGTACATCACTGTCAGAAGAAAACAAAATAAGGGTTACCTCTGCTGCCCAGTCTCGAACAATATTTCTTATTATACAACGAACCTGCGTTAGAATACAACAAAACCATGTGCATTTCAAGTACTAGAATGGTGAAAAATACACAAAACATCGCAGAAAACATATGCAGTTGTACTGGTGTGCGCATCATTTCTATCATGTGCATATGCATACGTGTATGAACTTGTACTTCAGCTCGACAGGATTTACCTCACCACGCAAAAACTACATCCACATAGCCATACCTTTCCAGACTGCCTAATGTAACTAATAGAGATTGTGAATAGATGTGGTTGACAAAAAAAAAAGAATAGATTCTACCAGGTCGCCCTGCAATATTTATCTCACTAGAAGAACTCTAAGCCTCTTATACGATTATGAGTACCTAGGATGAAGAAAATGAATATCATCACCCATCGTTAAAGTGAAAAGCATACCTTATCTACATCAACCAGAGGAACATGTGTCTGTAACGACGAATTCAACCAGTCATGGGATGGGAATGATGCCTAAGAAAGAAAAAAGCAACATTTAATTAGAAAAAAACACATGAATTGGTATGAAAAAATTTTGGTCACAGATGGAGTATGAGGCAAAAAAAATATACACAGCAAAACTTATCCTTGACAATACCAGGAAATATTCATATGATCCACCAAAGATACTCAACAGCCTAAATATTCATATGATTTATCTGATACGATAACTAAAAAATCTGCACATTGCTATCGGGAGACAACATGTATTCTGAAAGGAACTGAGGTATAAAAGTATATGAATTGGCTTTACACTGCCATGGTCATGATTTAACTGGGCTCCATCACAATTACATGGCCTATTATTGATTGTTGTGTCTGCAGAGTGATGCTTGGGGGAATGATCATGAGCTTCCTTCCTTTGAAGCTCCTGCATTTATACAAATAAATAAAATATTCTAAATGGAAAGTATAAAGTTTCTATGTCTTGATCAGACCTCGATACACAATGCTCCTGTGACTAGCTCACGCATGTGTTTACTTTCTTCCTGATATGTACAACTATTGGTCAGGGACGGCTGAAAAGAAGAGCCGTGCCTTTCATCTAGAATGTATTTCTCATCTGGAGCACACTCAAGATTTGAGTCTTCACAACCATCAAGATCCTGACTCAAGTCTATAGGGGGCTCAAAAGCCTGCCAAATAATTATGAATTACGTAATTACATGACAAGGAATGTTTTCTAGCATCTCAATCATTCCAAGGTTCAAGTTATGAATCACATAATCAAATAAGTAGCATGGAGCAATTAAAAACGCCGAGGGAAGTAGAAGAGAAATGTCTACAACTGACCTGAAGCATATTAAATATGAAATATGAATTCATTGATATACACCTGCAACAACAAAGTCCAACAACTTACAAATATTTCAAACTATACTTCGGGTGTCTGGGATAAGCACAAATAAGACATAAGTAGCTCGAGTTCAATCTGGCATACTATCGAGTTTAACATGTCAGCATCAGAAAGAAGTATTATAACGCACGGAAGTCATAAAAGGATACATGAACATTATAAACCTAACAAGATAAAAGCAACTAAACACTTCAATACTCCTGCTGGTAAATCGCAGCGATCTACTCTTTTACTTCCAGAAAGTAGTAGATATACATCAAAAAGAGCTGGCAAGAGTATGTCGTTTGATTTAAAGTATGTTATTTAACTTCATGCATGCAACTCATTTTTGAAAATCATCCCTAAGAAGTCACATATTTAGAGGACGAAAATGCAAAAATGTCAAACACCAAAAACCTACTTGTTACATGTTAGCATGTCCCTAACCTCAATTTCTCGAGGGCATATCATTACTGTGAAAAAAAATCATTTTTAACTACAGACTAAATAAAAACGTTAAGATCATTCCATAATCCAAAGTACGAACCAAGAAGCAATTAATCATACACGAAACTTGAAGCAACTGTAACGAAAACAAAAATCCAGATATCATCTAAGCCAGTGTCTGACACTTATCTAGACAGCAAGATGACTGTAGAATACTGAAATATCTACTGAATATAGATTTCACCTTCTCAATCTCTGAAACTTAGTAGGGTAAGTGGGTACCAATGCCTGGACAAGGAAAAAAAGGCATCACTGAAAATAGTTAGTTCTATTGTAAATTTGTAACCCTAAGTATACAAAGAAGATTCGACAAAAAATCAACTTGACTTCGAATTTCTTGATGATCTCTTAGCGGGTAGGCATGAGTGTCTTATTAATGGTAAGCATCTCGAAAACTTTTTTTCTTTGGTCAAAAAAATATGGTAGAGAAATCTAATAAATGGTAAAGGAAATAGCATGATGTTGAAATGAAAACTACAGAACAACCAAAAGATCTCTAGCCGCAACTATGGTACACCACATTTGAAGACATTTTAGTAAAACTTCCCACTAATAAGTATATCACATTTCTCAGGACTGGAAACAAAAGTTACCTTGTGCGCTGGAGACAGCTTCCGATACGATCTTTCCCACCTTTTCAGATCCTCTTCCGAGGCCTCCGGATAACTGTAAAATTTCCAAGCAAAAGGAAGGTTAAGGATGCAGAAACCAAAAAAAACGAAGATGGTTACTGGACCACCCAACAAAAAACACACAAATCAACCGAGGATGAGCCCAATAACACAAGCTCAGTTATTTACAAGGGAACTGAGCTTCAGCAGACTTATGTCTCCGATTAAACTCATAGAAACAGATGTTCGTAGAAAATTAATAATTAGATTCCACCTTCCCCACGAGGAATCGGTGCAATCATATCTCAGCTTAAGTAAGCAAATAACAGAGACAGACAATTTAAAAACAAAACAAAAGCAGTGAAATTGAGCATTCGCCTTCAGTGCGAAGCTTAGCTTATAAAGGAAAAAAAGTAAGATGCATGAATATCCAACCAAAATCCAGTTCATGTAAATTCACCACTATTAAACCCCAGCAAAAAAAAATACAATGCAATCTCTAAATTCCGATCAGTCAGAAATCAATCCTTGAATCATCCAACATAGTTCAATCCAATGAAAATTTGAGTAAAAGGAAGGAGAAATTATGATACTTGAGATAAGCACTGATAATGCGGCGAAGAGATTTGGCTTCGAGGGCTTCTTCAAGCTTCTTCTGACGGCGTAATTTCTCCTCCTCTTGATCACTTACTACCCTCGACTCCTCTATCGGCTCGGTTTCCGTTGCCATGATTTCAACAACGTCCGGTACCGATACCGTCGCCGTCAGCTCTGACGATTAAATCAGAGTGGCTCTTCAGTTCGGGGTTATACGAGGAAACAAAATAACTTTTAAAATTGGGCCTCCATTTTTTGTAAGTGGGCCTTGGTTAGCCAACTTGTGTAGAGAGGCGTACGTTAGATAAATAATTATAATCCTAAACCGAGTTGCGCGTTAATTCGAATTTTCCATACCATATAATAAGACTAGTAATGTCATTTTCTAGAATAATATTGAATTATTCAGGTGGGTGCATATATATAAACTATAGATTAAACTTTTTCAAAATTCGGTTGGAGAAATGTACACATATTAGAGCATAATTACATCTCTATAATATTATTTCAGAATCATTTTTAAAAAAATAACCTTTAAATCATTAAAATATTACATGATATGTCATTCTAATATAATTTCAATGAATATAAACTGAACTTTATTATAATTTTTTGTCAAGATATATATAAATCTAACAAAAATATAATAAGAAATAAATATGATATTATTAGCCTATAAATATATAAATTTTCAACTTGGAATTTTTTCTAAGACAAATATAATAAAATATAATTCGAAATTTTCTTATTACAAAATTTTATACATAAAAATCTAATACATATAATAGTAAATCAAATTATATTAATATTGGATTTCTATTTTTAGCTAAAAACGTGTTTTAAACCACTTTTAGAAAAAATCAGTTAAAATTTTATCTCAATACAATGGTCAAACAGATCCAAATTCAATATATAACTAATATTATTATTCTTTTCAAAATGAAACATTATTTAATTAAATAAATTTACAAACAATTACACACATTTAATTTTTAAAATATAGATTTCTATAAAATTGAAATATTATAACATTATTATTTAATATTTTAAATGTGTAATTCTAGTTAATTTTTATTTAATTTAGCGTAATAACATTTTAGTGTCCACGTGGGAAGCATATTTGTCCACCACCGCTATTTTATTTTATTTTATTCACACGCATTATCAACATTTAGGTGACACCTGTACAATCTCAACCACTAAATGTTAAAATAGACAACGACCACGATTCGCCGACTCGTTAACATTCATGCACCGACGGCTGTGATTGAAGCCATTCCCTCCAGCTCACTCTTGCTCCTCCTCATCCTCTCACCTCCGACATCAAATCCAGTAGTAGCTGTAGCCGTCGCCCAAATCTCCGGCACCGCCGTAGCTATCTCAGTTACACTCTCCACCGCGTAATCAGCTTCCTTCGTCGTTTCTGATCTCCCCACCTATTTATATATTTGTTTATTTATTTTTTGTTACTGATAATTTAATAAATTGGTGTAAGTGAATTAAAAGAAAAACTTACAAGGATTGTGCGAAGTCCGACAGATTTGCCTGCGGTAATATTGTGAATATTATCATCCAAAAATACCTGTTTTTAAAACAAAATTTTCTAAATTAAGAACTACTTAAAAAAGTGATTTAAAAATCTAAATAAAAGAAAAGAAAATTACAGCGCGGCGAGGGTCGACGTTGGCAACACGAATACAAATATCCATTGCAGTCAACGAAGGCTTGAGAACGACGGGATATTCATCGGGTCGGGTTGTTGTTGTTGACCCGAATAATTTCGGATTCATTGTCTCGAAACAAATCATCTCTTCGAAACAATCTTCTAAACCCAATATCTTTAGAACCTTCACCGCATGATTCCTGTCCGAATTCGTAAAAATCTGAACCCAACCAAACAAAATGATTATTTTATTTATTTATTTCATTATGGTTAAATAAAAAAAAGAACTCACGATTTTTCTCTGTTTGATTTTGTTGAGAAGGTTACGTAGTTTGTTGTTTGGTTCGATCGCACCATACGGTAATCTTCCGTGCACGAAACTGCAAACAAATTCCCAAAAAAACAAAAAAAAATGCTTAAGAAAACGAAAATTATATTATTATTGCACAAATTGAATTTTTTTTTTTTTTTACCTGTGATATTCATCAGGATGAACATCATGACCAAGAGCCTACATAATTTATAAGAAATAAATAAAAAGAATTAATCATTGAAAATAAAAATGGAAGCTGAAAATAAAAAAAACAAAAAGAGGAAGAAGAAGAGAAATTACTCTTAGACCAGCAAGAGTACTTCCATAAGTCTTGAAGAGTTCAACTCTTAGACTTGAAGCTTTACTTTCAGAGAATCCAAATTTCTCCACAAGAAAATCTACAAGAAAATATAATAATTATAATAATTTACCGAATGCCTTAAAAAATATATATAATTATTATTTGGTTTAATTACCGTCGATATTCTTCTTAACAGCTGGTGCTAATCCGGTCTTCAGAGGGTATAATGTGTCATCTAAATCTAATCACAGTAATTAAAAAATCAGTAAAAAATGCAATTTAATTCAAAACATTAATATCTCTTTTTAATAACTTAAATATAAAACAATTTACCGAAAATGAGGCAGTTGATGGGAGAGAAATCCATTACAAGAAACTTGTTTTTGATTGTTATTTGAGAAAATGTAAAGAAGAGAATGAGGCATTGAGAAATGGAGAGATTGGGAGGATATTTATAGGAGAAAATTAGATGAGTTCTTTTTTTTTATTTGTTTTTTTTTTAAATCGTAAATAATGACTGCTGACTCATGATTCAAATCCTTTTCGTCTTTTTCTAATCTAATTATAAAATTACGTTAGATTATAATATGCTTTGATGTTGATAGAATGATAGATCAAAGAAATAAAATAAAAATAAAAATCGTATTCGTGACAAAAAAAAAAAAAAAAACGTATATTTATGATTTTATCCATACACACGTCACATGTAAACTATACGAATCAATCTTTTCGTTTTATTGTATTGTAGATATTAGGCCTGCGGTTCGGTTCGGGTCGGAACGGTTCGGTTTTTCGGTTTTTTGGTTTTTTCGGGTTTTAAAATGTTTTACCGAATTGAACCGAAAAAAAATTCGGTTCGGTTCGGGTTTCGGTTAATTCGGTTTTTTCGAAAACTTTCCGAAATTAACCCAATTCGGTTAAACCGGAAATTTCGGATAATTTCGGGTTGTTTCGGATAATTTGGTTCGGTTATTTCGGTTAATTTTCGGTTAATTCGGTTATTTTCGGTTAATTCAGTTTATTCGGTTAATTTCGGTTCGGGTCGGTTCGGGTAATTTGGTATATGTTTGGATTTTTTGGTTTAATTCGGTTTAATTTCGATTTTTATAAAAAATAAAAAAAAATTCGGTTACCCGTTCGGTTCGGCGAACCGAACCGAACCGAACCAGTAACCGAACTTGTTTGAAAAGTGATTTCGATCGGTTATTTGACGAAAACCGAAACCGAACCGAAAACCGAAAAAACCGGTTCGGTCCGGTTCGGTTCATTCGGTTCGGTATAGAATCGCAGGGCTGGTAGATATTGACAGGTAAGGGTTATAGTTTCTTTCACGTTTTTATACATATATATTCAATTCTTATCGTGTCTATGTCGTTATTGTTTTTTTTTTCCACGGTAAAAAAAGTAGATAGAAGAACGGGTTTTACAAACAACAAAAACAAGGAGAAAGACGCTAAGCTCGGGAGTTTAGACACAACTCCGAGGAAACTAAGTCGGCGGTAGACATAAATAACCCCGTGAACAACAAAAGAAACTAGAATAGACTAAAAAAAGGACACACATAGCTAAACGTTGAGTCGAGGTAAGAAAGGATGAAGACCAAGTTGAGCTTATCCACACAAATGCCGATTATTGAAGGAGTCTTGAACGCCTAAGGCTAATAGTTCTTCTTTCACCCGAACAAACGAGTCGACCCGACGAGCAACAGTAGACACAAACAACGAACTCTAGGAAGCCTCAGATAACTAAATCTGTAGTTTAGATCAAGATCGAGGTAGTTCCAAGGCACGAAAAGAGACTCCGCTTGAAATCTAGACACAACCAGAACACGGAAAGAGAACCGAATCTTCACCAAGAGCAAACCAGAGACCAACGAGAGCTAAAGCCAATAGCAATCTAAGCTAACCCCGACTCTCGACGGAGCAGCAAGAAGAGAACATAGGTGGGTCCTAAAATCATGCCTAAAACCAACTACCTATACTCAGAGCTCCGACAAATCCAGATCCAAGCTAACTCCTACCAGAGACCCCAACCTAAGAGAAACTCAGAACCGAACAAACCCATAACCGAAGAAACAAACTTAGCACAGATCCAAGCTACCTCTAAGACACCCAAACAAACCGGCCAAAGCAATAAAGCCATCTCGACCCACAGAAAGTGACGACGAGCAAAAACTGACCCGCGAAGGAGGAAGAGGAGAGGACTAACAGCAGGAGCTGCAAGACGGCGAGGCAAGCGACAGAGCGGTGGAGGAGGAAACGAGCCGGAGACAAGCAGATCGGACCATCGAAGAAGAGGCTGCAGTTGGAACAAAACCCACGCCGAGAGACAGAGACGAGAAGGGAAAGCTAACCTTAAGGGAGGACGGCCGACGACGACGAAAACGGACAAGGCCGCCGGCCGCCGAGCTCGGAGAAGTACAAAGAGGGCGCTTGCTAGGGTTCACTCGAGAGAGAAAAGCAAAACGTTTTTTTTTTTTTTATGATATGGTTATGAATGTCGTTATTGTTAGTATGCAATATTTTTTTAGTTTTACATTTAAATCAGAGTATTTTTTACTTTCAATATAACTAGATGAAGGCACAGGCCATGCCCGGATTTTATTATTATTAACAAAAAAATTCTTTTTACTTAATAAATATAATTTTAAGATTATTTTTTAAATATTTTTTCTTATATATAATAATTCGATTGACGTTTTGGAAAAAGAATATTTGATTAAAAAAGATATTTAAATTTTGTAATGATATTAGAGATAATTATAATAGGTTAGCCATTAATTGTTTTTTTAATTGCAATATTTCTTTTTAATATATGAAAGGATTTCTAAATA
>OVAU01000491.1:0-20147 GCA_900406315.1 Biscutella laevigata subsp. laevigata
TTGGAAAAGTAGAAATATGTTGCTCTTTCAGAATCGGGTCAGTACTTGGGAGGATACTCTTCGATCTACTTGTTGGGAGGCTGTAGAGTGGGCATCTGGGTTAATAAGAGAGAATCAAAACGTTCTTCAACATCATAACAACACAAGGGAAGATTCTTCATGGAAAAAGCCAAGTTTAGATTGGATAAAGTGTAACTTTGATGGCTCTTTCAACAATCACACATCTCCAGCAACTGCAGGTTGGGTATGTAGAGATTGTGAAGGAAATTTCGTTGGAGCAGGTTAATCAACGAGAAGGCGAGTGAAGACTGCTATAGAATCGGAATTGCAAGCTCTTTTGATGGCAATGCAAGATTGTTGGATTAAGGGTATAAAAAAATGTGATGTTTGAAACAGATTCAAAACAACTCCTATTATTAATGATTGGAAAATCTGATGATTTTCTGCTGCTCAATGGGGTGGCTGATCTTAATTCATGGAAACAGAGATTCACGAGAGTTGAGTTTTCTTGGACAAGAAGGAAGAACAATGTCCCAGCATATATATTAGCAAAAAAAAAAACAAAATAACTCATCGACTCTGTTCTCTTTCACTGCTATTCCAAACAAGACTTTTGTACTGCTGTTTGATATTTAATATAAGTTCTAAGTGAAAGGTTAGATTGGTTTTCTAAAAATGACACTGACAATTGGTTTGAACTCCATGTAACTTACCAGTGGCGAATGTAGAACATTTTTGAAGTGGTGGCAAGAGGCTTATAAAATAATATTTGATTGGTAATATACAAATTTTGGTCATTAAATTGCTTGAAAACCAAAAATTCTATGGTGCACTTGCCACCACATCCTTTGTCTTGGATCCGCCAGTGTAACTTACAGATCATTTATGCTCGCGGTTACACCTATGAGCACCAGGCACCATTTAGGATTTTGGTAAAACAAAAACATGGCTGCTCATTGAACTGTTTAAGTTCAATCCATAGCAATGAGCTAATGTAGTGAGCTTTAGCATGTTTTCCAGATTGTTGATTCAATCATTGCTTTGTTTCGTTTTGGTGGTTGCAGTCATAGCTGATCCAGGCGATGGAATGTTCTTGTTAACGCAGTAACCATCAGGTTCATGCCTTTGATGCAGCAAATCTAACTGAAGCTGAAGCAATATCATTTAACAAACAAATCCACTTGTTTTCTGATTTATTCATCCATTATGTATGACTTTCTTTAATTCTTTACTCCAGGGTGTAATTATCACTGTTTTAAACTGCTTTTTTCTTTTATATTATAGAGAGGTCCTTGAATCAGAATAAGTTGATCAAATTTGTTCATGTTAAACAAAAGTAAAAACTAAAGCCAAAAGAAATTTAAAGAAACCGAGAACAAAAAAAAGGGGTCTTTCGATACTATGGTCTTAGTTGACTAACACTTGTGTTTTGATCTGTTCATCAGCTCAAACATAAAAGAACAAAAAAAAGAACCTTTACTGGAGTTTCAAACTCTGTTGTATGCAACTGACTTGCTGAAGAGCTTGCGGATGTAAAGAACCTGAAGTCCACTTGCTGCTGCTAGGAACATGTACTCTCCTACTGTGTACAATATCACTCGCTTTCTCGTGCTCTCATTAGCTGCACCCAAGTTCCCAAAAAAAAAAAAAACAAAATCAATCACACAGGAGGAATTTGGAGATCGTAAAGGTTGTGTGGACAACAACATATATATGAGTTTTCATAAGAGCGGATTCAAAGTTTCTATGCAAGAAACATATTGCTTGTTCATGATTGTTATTCTATATCTGAACAAGTTCTTCATATCACGATTAATGGAGAAAACTCACTATGACGGTGACGAGTATCGCGTGCTTTCAAATACTTCTGCTCAGCAACAACAGATTCCAAAGCCTCTCTCAGCTCAGCTATCTTGACATTTACTGGGTCCAAATGTTCTGAGAAAAATACAAGAAAAATTGGTATCTAAGAATACAAGAAGTAGCCCACAACTCAAATGCACGAGATATAGAAATCAAACAATGTACCATGATTAGAATAAAGAATATTACAGCAGTGAAATACTTATAAGTAAGGGAATGGAACAAACCGTCTTTGGCTAAGTCATGCTCATTGGGAATATGACCAACATGAATGTAGAAAGAGACAGTTTCAGGAGTCGAGTAAGGGTTGTGGAAACAAAATTTGTACATTCCACTTCTTGGAGCCTTAAACTCAAACTTATCACCAGATGTTCCCTTTAAAGTTTGTACAATGTTCCCAGCAGGAGACGTCACCTAAATCATAATCCAAATTGATTAACATTAAACAAAAACCATTTCAAAATCCCTAACCAATCGTCAATTGAAAATATTCTTCAAATTTTGATTTTAATCAAACCCACATTCAAGAAACCCCTAAATCGAGAAATATCATTTCGAAGATTAGATCAGGAAAAATCAAGCATGCGAATAACAATATCGACCAGAAATTTCACAGAAAACGTATTAACCAGACATCTTCTACATCCGGATTATAGACGAAGCACACGAATGCATCAAGGCAATGCAAATCAGGATAAAAGTAGCATAGATCTCTTACCGTGAAATCCAAACCGGGATGATCTGATCCCCAGAAGATATCATGGTCGATGACAACGAAATTTCCGGAGACGGTATCGCCTTCGTAGAGAACGTACTCTTGGACGCATTCTTCGTCGTTCACGGTAACAGAGAGCGACGAGATTCGATCGAACGAACTCAATAGTATCAGACCAAGCAGTACAAAGACATGGATCTGTCTCTTCTCCATCCTTGTAGTTCTTAACCTTCCCACTTGGATCAAAATTTTCCGTTTGTTTCTCTAGAGAATTGGTCGAGCATAAGAAGAAGACAAGAGGATTTTATTGCGCTTTATCTAAACAAACCAGAAATCAAAACCGGTTTATGACGAAACGGTGATATTTGGAGCTGGTCAACGGATTCTGGTCTTTAAAACTTTTAAATAGTAAAATTCACAACTTTCCTAAAAGATTTTCAGTCTGATTCTTCCAAATTGAAATGTCTCTATTTTCTTACCTTTAGATCTAATTGGGTTTTACGGTTATTAAGATTATAATCAAAATTTAATGAAATCATTAATAATCCGGTTGGTATGCAATTTCTGATTTGACTTCCGGTTTATATATCACCGATTATGGTAGTTTGGCAATTATCACGCATGCCATCGAAGACAACAGTGATCACTGATCAGTTTATCAATTTGGGTAGATTTGGTTAGCACGAGATTATATCAACCTCATATGATATAAGAAAATAATTAAGTTATACCTCTATGTAAATTACAATTATCGATTAACATATTAATTTACAGTTAACAAAAACCAAAGATGAAACAAACCAATCCTCGGCTTCATCATCTTCATCATACAAATTTAGAGATGAAACACACGATCTCTCTTTATCAATCTCAGGAAACAAAGAAGAAGAAGAAAACCTGAAGTTGAAAACTCACCAAACCTCTGTTTTGTTGAATCTAACCTTTCCTTTCGCAACTCTATGTGTGAGATCCTCAACGTTCTTGTGCAATACCAATCATATCATATATAAGTGTTAAGGACAAACGAAGCAAAGGATTAGATATGGTTTGGATAATCAAAACTAGAAGTATGTTGGTATCTGGTTCTGCACCAGATCAAAGACCGGTCAAAGATTTGAATCAGCCCATTATTAGAAAAGTGGATCAACCAAAAATAGAGTTCGGCAGATTCAAAGAAGAGGAAGATCATTAAACACGCATAGGGATCACGCCAAGCTTCCGGTTTAAGAGTGACAATAAACCGGACACTGTTTACTATAAATAAGGAACAGTGTCAGACGTAAATGGGGGAAGAAAAGTACAAGTGAGCTTGTTATAGTAGGGAGAGTATAGACTTTAGAGTGTGTAATTTGAGGCTCGCATCCGACCTCGCTTGTAATCTGACCTCGCGATCCGAGCTCGGCTAGACGCCAAACGTAGCTCACGACCTCGCAATCAATTACTGATATAAAACGTCGACCAGCTCGGCTCCCCTTTAGCGGGAACCTCCGCCTTCTTTACTTTCTGCTTTTACTTACGCACATTCGCTTGCTCGCACTCACTCGAATATCGCCGATTCTCGCCTCACGAAGTCATTATTTACATTATCCCCTTATATTTTGAGTATTTACTTTAAGCAATATTGTTTATGCTTTTTGTTTAATACTTACGCCAATAATTTCACCTATGTTTAACTGATCTCACACTTGGATAAACATGGTTTTTCATTGTGATTATTTCTGGGATCAACATTTGGCGCCGTCTTTGGGGATAGTACTGCGTCCTCAGAGATAAAAACCACGGAGTACCAAAAGATAAAACAAAGTCACGTATAAACCTATTGAAAGGTCAGAGATGCCCAGATCTAAACGATGGATGAAGAAATAGTAGCGGTCGAACCAGTGGTCGAAAAGGCAATGACCAACAACCTCAGATGACAGATCCTGACGTCCCCCCACCGCTGGCGAGCGAGATCGGTAACCCGTCGAACGGTGGATACCAGGACTAGACAGATATGCTAAAAGCGCTCATCGAGCGAATGAACCAGCGAGATCTCAAAAGTCAGAGGATGAGCGAACTCCTCGAGAGAGTGGTTTGAGAGCATCAAAAAACTCAACGTCAGATTTGTGACCAGGTCGCCGAAGATCACACTCCCCTCGCTCGCGGATTGCGTCGAAACCTCTACACCGAGTTCCCCGCGTCCAGACTGAGCAACACACCTTGACTCGTCAGGAGGCCACTATGCAGAGGGTCGGAAGCGGACTTCAATAAAACCCACACACGCCCCTGGCAACCAGCGAGGATACTACAGAGAGAAGGGACCTCGAAATAGAGAAGATGAGGGAGAAGATCGTCGAGTTGACATCTCTAGTTTATTGAGCCACGAGTTCAACTCCCTAGATCGAGCGAGTTCTGGAAGAGACCCAGAGGACCCCATTCACGAGGAACATCACTAGCGTCCGGTTTCGCCACGAAGGAAAGATATGGTGCCCGATCTACGAGGGACTTACATATCCGGGGAATTTCATGACTGCATTTACCATCGCGATGGGGATGTCCCACTTGAAGCCAACACGATCGATAGTTTTCGGACCTTGACCACTTCTTTCATGAAGCATTACACCATGTACATACAGAAGACCGCATCGAACGCTGACCTCTGGACCCTGTCTCAAAAGCCAGATGAGACACTCCGCGATTTCCTCGGTCTGTACAAAGTAATAGTATCCTGCGTAACCGTAGCAGATGAAGCGGCCAAAGCGGCCCTGAGGAATGCCCTCTAGTATAAGTCAAAATTCCGCGACGACCTTTTGATCAACCAACCGACGACTCTGGATGACGCGTTGCATCGCGCAACTCAGTTCGTAGAAGCAGACGAAAAGTATGAAGCATTAGATCAAAAGCACATTCCCGCAAAAGCACAAGCTCGAAAGAAAAACAAAAGGAGGAGTACCTAAACTGAGACAACACTATAATAACAAAGATACGAGGTCATCCAAAGCAGTGGCTTACGTCGGGAAGGAGAAGCAGCAAGCAGAGAACTTGCAACCCCGCAAGGATGGTAGAGTCCCAAACACTTACGATCCCACCGCCTTCTGTGGACATCACCAAGTATACGCTTGTGCGACACAGAGCTGTCGGGCAGCTGCGAGGGAACGATAACCAAAACAACGATCAAAGGCCAGACGACCGACGGAGAGCCAGGACCGAAGAACGAGGCCTAACAGTCCGCCTCACGTTAAGGAGCCAAAACAGGAAGATAATAAAAACCGACCAAACGAGCAGGGAGCCAATGCTAGAAGATGGGTCAACATGTGAATAGGAGGTGTTTTCAACTACAAGGATTCAGTGCGAGCGATAAGAGCCAGCGAGAGAAGGGCAGCGTCGACCGAAAGACCACCTCCCCAGTCATCCAACGAGGCCCCAATCACTTTCGATGAAGAGGACATCAACACGTTAGACTTCCCTCACCAAGATCTGCTGGTAATCGAGATAAATATCGACAATTATGATGTGTCGAGAGTCCTCGTCGACACCGGGAGCTCGGTAAACCTCATATTCAAAGAAACGCTGGAAAGAATAGTTGTCGATCTGTTGAAAATGAAATCGAGCCCCCATCCCTTGACCGATTTCTCGGGCAAAACAACGGTTACTGTCGGGACAATCAAGCTACCAGTCTTGGCTGGAGGAGTGATGAAGATAATCCGATTCTACGTCATTGATAAACCGGCGATCTATCACCAGTGCGAGAAGTTCCCAACTACCAAGGGAACGCAAACCATCTGAGGAAACCAGTCTGCATCGCGAGCATGCTAATGATATAGGCGTCAGAAAGGAAGGCCCCGGAAGGAGGAGATTCAGGATCCAACAACCGCGTCAAGATGATCGCAATGGACGATGAAAACCCGGAGCGAGCAGTAAGGATCGGGAAGGACCTAAATCCGAGGATCGAGAAACCGTTAGTCGAATTCCTAAGGAATAATCTAAGCACCTTCGTAGGGGCTACAAGCTACATGGTAGAGACTGACTCTGCGATAGCATGCCACGAGCTCAACGTAGACCCAACGTTCAAAACAGCGAGGCAGCGAAGAAGGAAATTAGGGCATGAAAAGGCTCAGGCCTTGAACGATGAAGTAGCAAGACTCGTAAAGGCGGGATCAATCTGCGAGGTACGATATCCTGAATGGTTGGCAAACGCGGTAGTAGTAAAGAAGAAAAATGGGAAGTGGAGAGTCTGCGTCGACTTCATGGATCTCAATAAAGCATGCCCGAAGGACAACTTCCCACTTCCTCACATTGATCACTTGGTGGAGGCGACGACAGGAAACAAGCTCCTCTCGTTCATGGACGCGTTTTCCGGCTATAACTAAATCTTCATGAATCTCGACGATCGTGATAAGACGTCATTTATAGCCGACAGAGGAATCTACTGCTACAAAGAAATGCCATTCGGCTTGAAGAACGCGGGGGCAACCTACCAACGCTTGGTCAATAAGATGTTCGAACGATGGAACGATGGAAGTCTATATTGACGACATGCTCGTCAAGTCGCTGAAAGGAGCAGATCACGTCTGTCACCTCGACGAATGTTTCAAGATCCTCAACAAGTACAACATGAAGCTCAATCCGGCGAAGTGCACGTTCGCAGTAACCGCTAGCGAGGTCCTAGGATACGTGGTCACCAAGCGAGGAATCGAGGCCAATCTGAAGCAGATCGCGATAGTTACCACCCTACCGTCACCGAGAAGCGCGGAAGAGGTTCAATGGTTAACAGGAAAAATCGCCGCCCTTAACCGATTCATTTCAAGATCGACGGATGAGTGTCTCTCATTCTATCAGGTTCTCCGAGTCAATTAGAAGTTCGAGTGGACCGACCAATGCGAGGAAGCATTTCAGCAGCTCAAGGCTTATCTCTCAACCCCGCCCATACTAGCGAATCCCGAAGAAGGCCAGACACTGTTTCTGTACATTGCTACCATAAACGTCGTCGTAAGCGGAGTACTCGTCCGGGGGGATCGTGGCGAGCAGCGTATGATCTTCTACATAAGCAAGAGTCTGAATGAAGCATAGTCTCGCTATCCGGCTCTGGAGAAATTAGCCTTCGCAGTAATCATCTCAGCCCGAAAGCTGCGTCCTTATTTCCAATCTCACTCTATCGCCGTGCTCACTAATTAGCCTATCAGCAAGGTGTTACACAACCCAAACCAGTCGGGGAGACTAGTAAAGTGGGCAGTCGAACTCAACGAGTATGATATTGAGTATAAATCAAAAGCCAGCGCCAAAGCTCAAGTCTTAGCGGACTTCATCATCGAGATCCCTCTAGGCGAGGAAAATAGAGAAGAAATCGAAGGAGAATGGACCCTCCATGCACATGGATCGTTGTCGAACCAAGGGTCGGGAGTCGGAGTAGGAGAAATCCTGGAGCAATCCTTCAGGTTGAGGTTCTCAGCCTCGAATAAAGAAGCCGAGTGCGAAGCGTTCATAGCAGGAATGCGATTGGCCAAAGAAATCGGGGCAAGATGAATCCATGCATATTGTGACTCTCAGCTTGTCATTAGTTAGTTTAGCGGGGAGTACGAAGCAAAGAACGAAAGGATGGATGTCGACCTCCAAGTAGTCAAGCAATTATCCAAGGAATTCTGGGAGTTCGCCCTCTTGAAAATACAACGAAGTGACAACGCCCAAGCAGACGCCCTCGCAACATTAGCGTCCACTTCAGATCCAGACCTCAAAAGAGTAATTCCGGTCGAGAGCATAGACCGCCCGAGCATCGAGCTCCCGAAAGGAATTTGTGCCATTTTCGAAGAGGAATGACAAGCAGATCCAATGGTTATCGACGACCCTAATCCAGACCTTGCAGAAGACTGGACCAAAGAAATCATCGACTACATCAAAGACGGCAAAGCTCCTGAAGACAAGTGGGAGGCGAGAAGAATCAGAGCCTGAAGCACTCGATATACACTCATGCACGAGAAGATATTCTGATGGAGCGCATCTGGAATCCTTCTAAGATGCATTAGCGGCGAAGAAATAGACCGAGTGATTAAAGAAACCCAAGGGGCTAGAGGCAATCACTCTGGAGGACGAGCATTAACGCTTAGAGTCAAAAGCCAGGGTCATTACTGGCCAACACTGTTGAAAGACTGCGTAGCATACGCAGCCCGTTGCGAGAAGTGCCAGCACCACGCGCCGTGATAAACTTACCCTCAGAGATGCTCTCTACGGTTACCCAGCCCTACCCGTATATGAAGTGGGCAATGGATATAGTCGGCCTCTTGCCAAAGTCAAAGCAGAAGAGATTCATGCTCATCATGACCGACTATTTTTCAAAGTGGGTGGAGACAGAAGCATATGCCAACATCAAAGACACAGACGTAGTGAGTTTCTTCTGGAGAAACATCATTTGCAGGCACGTATTGTCGTACGAGATCGTCACAAATAACGGATCGCAGTTCATCTTGGTAAAATTTGAACTTTTTTTGCGGACGGTGGAAGATTATACTGAACAAGTCAACACTGTGTTATCCGCAAGCAAACGAACATACCGAAGCAACTAATAAAACCATCACCGACGGTTTGAAGAAACGCTTAGACAGCAAGAAAGGGAAATAGGCAGAGGAGCTCGACGGAGTACTCTGGTCGCATCGAACATCACCGCGAACTGACACAAGTCGAACGCCATTCTCCCTCTCCCACGGCTTAGAAGTAATGGCCCCAGCGAAGATCAACGTCGACAACCTTCGAAGAATGACCTTGACGGTCAACCAGAAACTTAACGACGAGATGCTCACCGACAACCAAGACTTGGTTGAGGAGTAGCGCGGCCAAGCTCTACTAAGATTGCAGAACTACCAACAATCCGCCACCCCCTATTACTACAAAAAAGTCAAGGGGCGCAAATTTGAAGCAGGAGACCTCGTGTTAAGACAAATCTTTGAGAACACCGCCGAAGAGGAGGCAGACAAACTAGGAGTACACTGGGAAGGACCTTACTCGATAACAAGGATAGTTAGGCGTTTACGAGCTCGTCACGACAGACGTCAAAGCCGTTCCGAGATAATGGAATTCGGCGAATCTGAGAATGTACCATTACTAAAGGAATCACGACGAGCAAATCCCTTGTCCTTTATTTTGTTGTTTTAAAAAAAAAAGTACTCGCCCCTACCGGGATAAGTACTAGAAGTACCTAAGACGAACTACGAATGGCTGATCATCTTTCTCATGTGAAATTCGGGGCACAACTATCTCTTTATATAAATAATAATTGAAGTTGCCGCAAAACTAATTTAAAAAGTCGGGGCCGAGTAGTGCCTCGCGAGAACATCAAGTCGAGGCCGAGTAGCGCCTCGCGAGAACAAAGCCGAGGTCGAGTAGCGCCTCAGGAGATATCAAGCCGAGGCTAAGTAACGCCTCATAGGAATCCAAACTAAGGCCGAGTAGTGCCTGATAGGCAGATCGAGCTCCTAACGGACTCACCCAAAAAGGCAAAGAGCCAAAAGCCAAGATCAAGTAGCATCTCGCATAATGCCAAGGTCGAGCAACCCCCACACCAATTCTGAAAGAGCTCGGAAAAGACTCACTTAGTCGGAACGACAAAGCCGATTATTCATAAAACTCGCATTCCTCGAGTCATCGTCCATGTCAGGCGATGAATTTGCGTGCTCTGCATTGGTGTCGGGTAAAACCTCATAAAAGCTAAAAATAAAGGACAAGTAGCGCCTCGCAGGAAATCGAGCCCAAGAGAAACCGAACGAGGACACAACCCCTAAGTTACGGCTCGATCGCTTTCAAAAGACAAGGTCTAGCAAAAGGCATCTCGTCGAGACAAGCATCGCATATCATCGAGACAGCCTCGCGGGGGAGAAACGCCGAAGTCTCGTGCAATGATCAAAGGAAGAAATCGAGAAAACATCTCGAAACCATAAAAAGTTCGCAATTGGGATAAGAGGCGAGAACCCGAGAACCTCGATCAGGTCTCAAAGAGTGGAGCACCTCGTCCTGCAGTCGAGAACAATTCTCGGAAACTTGTAAAGTAATAAAGGCTCGCACGCCCAACAGAGACAATCGCGCGAGCTAAAAACCCCTGAACGGGAATCAATCGAGTCGGTCGAAAGCAATACGAAAGTATTAACTAATTATCGTCTTAACCTAACTAGATTCGTTCTACAGATAAACGAACTGAAATTCGCGGTGCAAAGAGCGCGGGGAAATATGGACAATACAAATCGAGACATAACATCAGCAAAAAGAGCGTTTTATTCAAAAAGAAGCCATCAAATTACAAGCGCCCGAAGGCCAACCGAATTGTCTACAAAAGGCACAAGCGCCGAAAACATAAAAGCAAGCGAGCCCGCCAACGCGGCGGCGCTAGAAAGCTAGAGCAGCGAAAGGACGGCGCAACGCTAAGGCAGAAGCGAGGGAGACACGTGTTGGTCTCACACTACCTAGGAGAGACCAAGACACTTCGAGTCTTAACAAGCTATCAGAAGAGGAGCTGATCTTCATCGAACGCTGCGCGGAAGCCCTCCCGTCGTCGACCCAACAAATCTCCGGCGAATACCCTAAGAAAAGGGGACAAACGTTGAAGCAAATGCAGCATAGAATGTCGCTGATCCAGCTCGAAGCATGAGCGTGGGCCGAGAAGCTGGGAACTACCCCGCTCGACTCTTTAGTAAGGACACGCTGACAAGCCCACCGGATCAAGAGAAGCCGACGAAAGAAGATAGCTCAGCCTGAACCAAAGCAGCGGAAGCACCATCGGTAAAAGGTCAAAGAGGACCCTCCTGAGAAATAAGCGTAGAAGAGGAAGTCGAGAAAGATCGAAGGTGGAGGACCTTCAGAACTAGCGAGAGGCATTTAAAGAAAAAAAAGCGAGGAACAACGACTCCTGAGAAGATTACGAAAGCAAAAGGTCGTGCAATTAAGACCCTATCTATAGTGACTGATAACTACGTAGGAGTAAGGGTGTCAGGGAAAAGAGAAAGTCAAATTCAAACGATTAAAAAGTACTAAAGTAACCTCGAAAGGCAAGTACACAACAAAGCGCTAAAAGGAAAGAGGGTCAGCGGCCTAACAAATATTAAACAAACAAGTAAAACATCTAAGAATCATGGCGGGCCTCAGCAAGAACGGGCCTAAACTGAAGAAAAATCTCGGGGAGAGGAGGACAGCGAGTTGCAACGATCAAAATATTAAGGGCTTTAACCTTCTCGTCATGCTCCGCCAAAAGGTCCGGAGGAACCTAGGACCCACTATCCATAAGAGAACGTAAAGCGAACAAGAAGCCAGCGTGCTGCGCCCGTCTCAATCGGAGCTCACTCAAAACCCGCTACGCTTCCAGATACGATTGTATCTCCCCAAAGCGACAGCCATTAGCTCTCCAAGTCTGGCGATACACCGCTCCGAGGAAGCTAGACGGGCCTGAAAGTCCTGTAAAGAAGCTTGAATACCCTTTTCTAACGCAATAGCGGATCTGGTCTGAATCTCCGCCTCAGCAAGAAGACCTTTCAGGCGCAACACTTCAGCCTCTTTAAGGTCGACCCTCTCCCTCTCAGATTTCGTCTTCCTAGCTCACACCTCTAGCACGAATACGAACTGGGCTAAGGCAGCCAACTCTTCGTTAAGACCCTTAACCCGACTCGCCTTGGCTTTCGCCCGCTCAGCACGAATAAAAGCTCAACTCGCCGCGCAGCAGAAGCACTCTCCTCTTGACGAGGACGGATAGAGCGATCCGTGAAAGCATCTGGGCGACACAAAGAACGTTTAAGAACAAGGGGAACGTCCACCTCTTCAGCAGCACGTTTCCTGTCTCCACTGACATCACCAGGGTCGCCAGGCATGTGAATAAAGTCTCGATAGCTCATCAATTGCACTTCCTCAGTGGACAATGAGTCGACTAAATCATCCCGACAATTCGGACTGTCCGCAGGAATAGGATCCAGTGTCAACCCCAATGTCACGTCCTGGTGAGTCTCCGGTGATTCGGAGTCAGGAAGAGACTGATCGCGTTCCGTACGCTCCTCCCTGGCCATCCTGTTGAACTCGGAAAGCGGGATCGTGGAAGCACATGGAAACGAGAGTAAACAAAATTTAAAGGAATCCCTAGGAAGCCTATAAGATGAAACAGAGAAAGTGAATACCATGAGGAAGTCTCGCGAGGACGCGTCTCTCGAAGGACTGATATAGTTCAAGCCACGAGCGCGTCTAGAGAGAGAGGAGGGCATTAGTGGAATTCCTAAAGAAATCAGGGGAATCCACGGAGAGATGGGGAACTGAAAAACCCCATTTAAGTTATAATATAATCGCCAGAAACCAAGGCCTGAACAAAAAGAAAAAGAGAGAAGGAAAAAGAAGGATTACCAAAAGTAGTAGTATTCCACTGAGACTTGTAACGAATGGAGGGAACAAGCCCCGAAGCGTCATTCTGCCGAACAAAGAAGTAATAACAACTCCATTCGATAATCTCGTCTTCCGAACCCGAAACCACGTCAAACCAGAACCTCGACCTCAAAGAGAGCCGACCTTGGGACCACTGAAGATCGTCGACAAATGTTATCGACTTAAAAAGCCATAGATTGACTTCAACGCCAGCCTCGACGGTGAGAACCAAAAAGCAAACAACTTGACGCATCGTCGAAGGGGAGACCTGAGAAAAGGCAACCTTCCTGCGTCGACAGTATGTGATGAACAAATCAGAGAGAGGGAACCACAGTCCGCAACATGTAAAGAAGGACCCGAAGAGACGACGAACCCCTAGGGAGCATCCCAAGGCCTCTTATCACGAGATGGAAGTTTGATTTCGACATCCGGGGGAATACAACAATATTCTCGCATCACCCAGATCGATTCATCAGTTGACCCGGATCGCCGAATTCTGGAGAGAGCAAAAGGAGTAATCGAGCCATCACCGCTAAAACCGCCGTCAGCCATTGAAGATACTTCGTGAACAAATGCTGAAGATCCGTAGGAGAAGAAAATCAAAGAGATCGTGCAAGTAGAAGTGATGAGGAATAAAATCAAGATCTCCATTATTTATAAACACCACAAGGAAGGGCAAAGGACTCCTAGAAACTAAAAGGACGCAACATTCTACTCGAGGAAAAGAAATGTGGGAAGTCGAGGAGGCATCGATTCAAATCTCGGGCCAACCTTAAAGGCCCAGCACAAATCTTTCTCCTCGTTCTAGAGTCCGCCCAATCGGCCCATGAAGCATAGCCTCAATGCATCAGACTTAAAAATGGGGGGGGCTTACTGTTGGTACCTGGTTCCGTACCAGATCAAAGACCGGCCAAAGATCTAAATTAGCCCATTATCAGACAAGTGGATCAACCAAAGATAGAGTTCGGCACGCCAAAGAAGAAGAAGCACATTAAGCACACGTAGGGATCACACCAAGCTTCCGATTTAAGAGTCTGACAATAAACCGGACACTGTTGACTATAAATAAGGAACAGTGTCAGACGTAAAAGGGGGGAAGAAAAGTATCAGTGAGCTCGCTATAGTAGAGAGAGAGTATAGACTTTAGAGTGTGTAATTTGAGGCTCGCATCCTACCTCGCTTGTAATCTGACCTCGCGATCCGAGCTCGCTACCTCGCAATCAAATATTGATATAAAACGCTGACCAGCTCGGTTCCCTTTTAGCGGGAACCTCCGTCTTCTTTACTTTCTGCTTTTACTTACGCACATTTGCTTGCTCGCACTGACTTGAATATCGTCGACTCTCGCCTCACGAAGTCATTAACAACTAAACCCTAACGTTTACATTTTCACCCTTATATTTCGAGTATTTACTTTAAGCAATCTCGTTTATGCTTTTGGTTTTATACTTACGCCAATAATTTCGCCTATGTTTAACTGATCTAACATTTGGATTAATCTGGTTTTTCCTTGTGATTATTTATGGGATCAACAAAGTACATGTTTTCTCTTGGAGACATGGAAAACGCTTCAGTTGTTGCTTCAGTGATGAATGATCTATATGCATCGGGTGAAAAAGCAATACTTTACTTCGAACTCCAGACATGTTTGTGGAATTAGGAGTTAGGACATCAACAATGTGAGTTGAATTATAAACCAAATTGAGAGCTTTTCGCTTCAAAGAAGATGGACAATGCATGATTTGTGTTTTGTATATGTAAGTCAAATGATGAATGTTAGAGCTCTTTTTAACTGGTGCTTTGGTATGCGCTCCTTACTAATAAAAGAGCTATTGCACTACAGAACTGGGTTGACCTTTATTCACTTCATTAATCCTACAATGTAAAAGATAAGAAACTGAATTTATCGATATATTTTTCGTGAGATACCATACCAGAATCTGTTACTTGTTCTTTTGGCTTGTGTTATTGTAAATCAATGTAAATCGATAATTGTAATTTATATGAGAGAACTTGTTCTGATTATCTTTTTTCTTCTTTTACTTTTTTTGAGATCCTGAGGTTGTTAGATCAAGGAGACCACGATCAAAATACTAGCTACCCCACCTTAAACCCCCCAAAAAAACAATTTACCAAGTCGATGTATCATGGATCTATCTTGGTTAAATTAGTGGTATGGGGTGGTTTCTAAGGCATAATGTGGGGAAGCCTACGTAAGCCTTATTAGGAATGTCTATCCGCTCTTTATGTAGAATTAGACAGGTTTTTTTGGGCTATAGAATGTCTAAGGGAGCGAAGATTTCCCCCACGTTACCTTTGAGACGGATTGCGTAGACTTAATTAAGATGATTGAAGAACCTGACGATTGACCAACTTTCAAAACCGAGTTGGATTTATTCATACATATAAAGGAAGTCTTAATCGATTTTCATTCATATTAGATTCCTCAGACCAAAACTGTGTTGATGCCCTCACTAGAGGGGCATGGGCATGTGGGTTACCTTTTTCCCATGTAGATCATAATATTTTGATTGAGGACAATCTTTTGATTGCTCCAAGCGATCAACTTTGATTTCTAATGGGTTTCGTTGACTAAAATTTTTTAATAAAGAGTCATGTGATGGTGTCTAAGCTTTCATGTGTGTTCATGTTAGGTTCTAGCTGTGGGTAAATTAAGGTGTTCTTCGTCTGGGTATATATATATGAGGTTCTCGTCTTTTCAAAGCTCTTCCCCTTTTCGATCTTTGTTTTGCTTGAGGACAAGCAATGAGCAAGTTTGGGGGGAGTCGATGTAACTTGTTTTTAGCGTCTTTTCACCCTCTTTTCCATTCGGGTTTCATTAGTTTGTGATGCAGTTAGGTCCGTTTAGGTTGCATTTGTATACGGGTCTAAAAGGGCGCAAAGGAGCGAATCATGGCAAAACCGAGATGTTGTACTGGCCAAGCCAAACCGGTACAACTATACTGGTGACAACATCCCGGTACAAGAAGGATCGACTAGCAGGAACATGTACCGGTGGGAGTTAGCCTGTACCAAATACTGGTCTGGAGCATATTGATAACAGAACTTTTACCTGTTCCACTATAGACGGAGTAGAACAGAGGAAAAGTCTGTAGGTGGGTTGATATTTGGATGCTACATGAGCAAAACGGGTGAGAATGTCGAACCAAAACAGGGGTTGCACTAGTCAATCAGTCTATAGAGTATTAGATAGGTCTAAGCAGCAGAGATTGAACTGTCACTAACAATCTTAATTGTGAAACAATAAACAGAAACAAGTAAATTGTCGCAGTAAAGAAAGCATAAACCAAACTTAGATAAACAGACAATAATAAAGCAGTCCTAAGCAAACAAGTAAAAAAGACTTGGATGATTAAATTCAGGAAGCATATGCTCTTCATTACACAGAAAACTGCAAACCTTAGGTCTGAGAATACCAAATATAGATCAGCCCAATCTCGTGGCGAAGAACCCTAATCTAAACAAGTTTTACTCAATTTCTTGGAAGAAACAAGTGAAGCTCGATGTTGAGCTGACATCGAGCAAGTGATGCTCGATGTCTGGGGGCTTCATGCTCGATGTGCTGGACTAACATCGAGCAAGTGGTGCTCGATGCCAGTAGACTTCTTGCTCGATGTTGGCTCATTCTTGTTTCAAATTCTTGATTTCCTTGCTCCTGTGTGCTCCATTTGGTCCTTTGGTCCTCTCCAATCACCTATGGCAAAAAACATGAACAAATGCAATCCTAGATTGCTCTAATGCAACCTAAATGATGCTAAGATGAACACAAATGACGATTAAAATCATATAAAAGTCATGCATATCACCTCCCCCAAACTTAGATCTTGGTTGCCCTCAAGCAACACAAAACCTAAACAAGAGAAAGAAGTTTGAAAAACAAGAATATAGCAACCTAAAGTCGTCGATGAGAGCGTTCTTGGCTTTAGCATAACTACTCATCTCATCATTCAGAGCAACATCTCAATCTGCTATTATGTAACTGTGCCAAGTTTATCCCCAATACTAGCTAGTCTTGCCTTCCTACATTCAATTAAAAGAGGGTGAAACATAATCATGGAAGCACAAAGAATTCACTTGGTTCGGTGAAAAGAGGATTCCAATTGCTAAAGAGAAGGTTCCACTCATGGCATGAAGGGTGATTGTAACATGGTTTCTCTCGCGAAGTGAAAGGGTTATAGTAAAACCGAGAAAGACCAAGAGCAACTAGGGAATCCAACATTGAACATCCATTTAAACTTCAATGATGCACCTAAGTCTACCCCCAATCTTACTATTTATCTACTAAACTCTTCACCATTCTTCTTTCTCTCTTAAGGGATTCTTTTCATTTTCTTTACTTAGCTAGCTCCATCTTTTCTTTCTACTCCAAGGCTATTTTTCTCTTTTATTCTTTCTTTTTCATTGTTTCTTTTCTTACTTAGTCTTATTCTAAAATTAGGAGCTTAATTCCTTATTGCTTCTTTTCTTCTTTACTTAGAACCTAACAAGTTCTCTTCTTTCTTTTCTTTTCTATCCCTTAAGGTATCTCTTTTCTTCATTTGGTGACTCTTGTTTCCCTTTTTCTTTCTCTTTTCACTACCTTTCTTTTCAAGAATTCCAAGATCTAAAATCATTATAAGCTTAATTCTACCTTTAACCATAATCGATCAAGATTTCGAACAAATCAAGCTCATTTCCTTCATTCATACCCTTGAATCAACCTATGCTACCCAAAGATAATAGATGTTCTTCTATTGGCGCTCTCAATACTTTCAAGTTTTTACAAAACCACAATCATTTAATCATAGTACAAGGAGAGCTCACCGAGTGTTTCAGCTAGGGGGAGCAAAAGGGTTGAGAGGGAATCATTCTTAAGATGAGAATGACCGAATTGAGCCTAATGTGTATCGGTTTAAGGGGCTCAAATTCGTTCTTGAAAATAAGTAATACCATGAAAACATAAGTGAAACCAAGATCATGTTAATTGAAAATCTAGATTAAACTCAAATAATATTGAAGGCAATCATAGACTAGCAAGATTCATGGACTATGGACTTAACTTTTTAAACATCAAGATCAATTGCATAAGAACTTCGAGACTTTTCGAGACTATTTAAGCCAAAATCGATGATCTAGAGTGAAAGTTGCCAAATTCTTTATTGAAAACCGAGTGAATGCTCAAAATGCAAGCTGAATGGGACTCAATCCTAGTCTAAGTGCAATGCAATCCTATATGAGAAAACCGAATGAAAACACAAAATCTTTTTGGGTTTTTGAAATTTTTTCTGAATAGGAAAAAGACGAAATATTAACAATGAACATGAGATTCAAATAAAGAAAACAAAATAGAAAACAAGATTAGCAAGGAGGTGGTTCCTCACCCAAATGTAAACCACACAGTCCCTGTGTAAGTCTAGGAAAGGAAGAGTTACCGAAAATAGGATAAGAAAATGAAATCTAAAAGATTATGTACAAAGGTGAAAGGAGAGTACCTAAAGGTACTGGTTGGGATCGAACTCATAGTCGGTGGAGAAGGAGGGTGATTCGTTACCGGATTCGTCCAGTGGAGGAGTATTGTGACGATGGCGAGAAGTGCGGGTGTGATGCTCAGAGCGGCGAGGTGGAAGGCGCCTACTGGATTGTGAGCTGCCATCTCCTGCAGAGGAGTGTCTATGCGCAGATTGAGGCTCGATATGCTCAGTCATGGGCTCTGCATTGTGAGTCGAGATGATCGTCCGAAACGGAGGAGGCGTTTAATCTTTTTGATTTGCGTTGTCATCTTCCTAATCGTGCGGTCGTTATACTTACACGAACTACTCAATCTGCGGTTTTCCAGGTATAAATCTCGTAACAGACCGAGTTGTGATGGGATTTCGGGTTCCTTCTGGTAGAAGCGGGCGTTCCCATAGACTGATATTATTTCCTCAGGCATCGGTATATCAGGTTCTGCTGGTACCACTGGATAACCGTCATCACCATTCGGATATGCGCGCAGTGATCCCAACTGATAAAGACCGAGGGGATCAAAACATCGCCTTCAGTTGATCGAAAATCAATGTTGGTGGGGTCCTGAATACTCGTGATAGCAAGGTTGGGTAGCAGTAGAATCGATGTCCTAATATTGAAAGAGACAAACCAATAGGCAAAACGACAGTGTGCTTTCCCAACCAGAAATTCAGATCTTCTCAAGTACTGAAGGTTGAGGAAGTTTGGTGACAGCGCGTGATCATCTGAAACGTCTATATTCTCAGCTCGAAACAGCCTAGTCAACCAGCCTCCAATCAATATATGTGCAGGAGCAGCTCGCTTAGCAACAACCTTATCTCTGACGCTTACCAACATATCACAGAACAGCCTTGCAATGCTCGGTCTAGTATCCTCAACCGTAGGAAAGAGTTCAGATTTTTCCAAATATGTGTGGAGATATAGAGCCACACCCAACTTTAAGAACTGAAGCTCATCATTGCTGACAGTGCAAGTTTCCTTCCGTGCATAAAATGAGGTAGCCAACAGCTTGTGGATGTAGCGAACTGCTGGGTGACGAATGCTTGAGCTTCTTGACAAACCTGCTTGATAATCACCCTTTGCTATCAACTTCCAGAGATAATAGTTGTCATCCTCAAATGTTTCGAATAATTAAGCTCTTCCTTCAACAGAAAATCCATAGATGAGACCAAGATTGGCAAGTGTAATGGATTGGCGGATTCCTCTCCTGTCTCTGAATGCGAGGTACTCAATCCCTGCGCCATCATACTGAATGTTCTCGCCGTTGTAATGAAACTTTAGTGTTGCAAGGAACATGCAAGTGGTTTCCACATTTGTGTAAGTACCAGAGTCGAGAAGGCCTGCTATACCCATGTTCCTAGCTGATGTGATCCTAGATGGCTCACNAAAAGGAGCGATCACAAGGAGCAAAGCTAAGGAACTAGTCAAGATCATGGAGGATATTCTTGGGAAGACTCGAGACAAGGAGCATGAAGCCATACAAAGCTACAGTAACCTCATCCAAGCATATGAAAAAGATCAAGGTATTCACTAAGTAGTTAACTGATTTATCTAGTACTCCTTTTCCTATGTTTCGGTTTGTCCGATTGGGTTTTCTCAAGCATAGGTTTTAATGAGGCTAGATAAATTAATTTCATNCACTACTTAGTAATATTTTGATCTAGTCTAAGACTCTTGAATAAAGTGGAAGAATCAAAGAAGCCATTAA
>OVAU01000492.1:0-20137 GCA_900406315.1 Biscutella laevigata subsp. laevigata
TAAACTCAAAACTTTAAATCATAAATAATATATTTTAAACATTAGAATCTAAACTTCATCCATTGACTCTAAATCATAAATCATATATTCTAAAATCTCAAATCTAAAAAAGAATGAATAAATATTTAGATCAAANAAAAAAGAATGAATAAATATTTAAATCAAAATTAAAATAAAAATTGTTAACAAAGAATAAAATACTAGATCCAAAATAATGAATATTGAAATTATTAACCAAAGAATAGTTATTACACTTGATATATTTCTGACTGGGTTATCCTAATATACTAGGATCAGCTTAGATTAATCCTTGACCATTGATAAGATCTGATCCAACGGCTCAGATTCAGATCTACTTTTGGTCTCTTCTTCTTCAATTTTCGATGAATCCCTAGTTAGTCTACTCTCTTCACGAGACAGCTTTTTCGATGAATCTCTTCACGAGACAGCTTCATGAGACAATTTTCGATGAATCCTCATCAAGACATCTTCGTCGAATCATCGTGGAGAGGCAAGCAGAGGCGATGAGGCTTCAGGCTAAGATTGCCGGCGAACTAACTTGGGATTTCGACGAGGCTTCAGTCTTAGATTTCCGGCGATTTTCGGAGTCAGAGGTTCCGCTGAGACCAGTTTTGGCGAGCGTCTGGCGATTTTCGGAGTCAGAGGTTCCGCTAAGACCAGTTTCCGGCGATTTTCGGAGAGAGACTCGCGGCGTTTTTCGGAGTCGGAGGCAGAGAGAACACCGACTGAGAGAGAGCTGCTTTGAAGGCCGTGGATTTCACCGGATTCAGAGAGAGACTCGCGGCGAAGATGGAGAGAGATCGGCGTTTGTGATACAGTGAGGTGTTGGAGGATTTTCGAAGCTTCAGCGAGTCTCCGGTGAGACTCCTTCGAAGCTCCGGTGAGGATCCGGTGAGACTCCTGCGAAGCTTCGGCGAGACTCTGACGATGCTATGACGGGGTAGAGGCACGCCGTGTTTGTTTTTTTTGTATTTGTGTATTTTTTGTATTATCTTTGTATTTGTTGTATTTTTATACATTTATTGTAATTTGTAAATTTACATAATTAATATATATTTTTAATAAAATCAATATCTTTAATTAATAATAATTAATATAAACAAATTAATAATTAATATAATTTTAAGAAATAAAAATATTTAATAAATAATAATTAAAATATAAATATAATATTTAATTTCTAATAACACTATCCGAAAACGCTATTATATATGTAACAAGTATAATGGCACTTTCCAGAAACGTTACTATAGATAGGGTAAATATAATATCACCGAAATAAAAACGCTATCACATAGTCATATCTAGTCATATCTATGATAGCTGGGGCAGACATAGCGTTTTTAGTAACGCTATTATAGACGTACAATAACTATATTTACGTGCTATCAAAGACCTTTTTTCTTGTAGTGACAATTCAGTTCCAAGACCTATTCTACCTAAATTACCCACATAGATGTTCTCAAATGTGCTCTTTATCTTTCAGGTTCTTGCAAAAATACCAATCACTAAAGAAAAGAGCAATGAGTACTCACAAGTGTAGGAGCTTGGGGTGCTTGGGTGAGGCATTATCCTTAAAATGCGGATAACCGAGTTGGGCCAAAGGTGTTTCGGTCTAAGTTGCCTAACCTCGTGCTTGAAATAAGAGAAACCATGAAGCACAAGTGAAACAGTTGATCGTGCTAATTAAATTTCAGGTTAAGACTCATATCACAATGAAAGCAATCATAAGCTAGTAGGTTTCACAGACCATGGACTTAGATTTTTAAACATCAAGATATATTGCTTTGAACTTCAAGAATTTTCTAGACTGCTAAGCCAAAATCGATGATCTAGAGTGAATGTGCTTTGGTTCTTTCTTGCAAACATGAAATGCAAGCTATGTGAGACTCAATCCTAAAATAAATTGCAATGCAATCCTAATTGGAAAACCCGAATGGAAACAAATTTTCTTTTTTGTTTTATCAGATTTTCAAATTTTTTTTGGTTTTTTTTTAAAACTTAAGTATTCACAATGCAATGTATGGATTCGACAAAACAATAAACAACATCAGTCCAAATGTGGCTCCTCTCCCAAACTTAAACAATACAGTCTCTGTGTGTCCGAGCTTAGAAGAAGAGACAAAAAATAAGAGAAATTAAAAAAAACTAAATGCATATTTACAAGGCGAGAGTGGTACCTCACATCCAGCAAGTGTTGGGGTCGAACTCCTCCTCAGAGTAGTAGTCAGGGATTTCGTTATCAGAGTCATAAGGAGGAGGTGAAGCGATACGGTGTCTCTCACGCGACTCGTATGATGAAGCTCTAGATGGAGATATTTCTTCATGCTCACGTTCTTCTAGTATGGCACTTGTAGATCTCCTACCATACATGAGTGTAGGCTCAACGCAACTTGAGGAGCCCTCTTCCATGAAATCAGAAGCATTGGTGTTCCTCATGACAGAGCAGTAAGCTTTCTGAATCTGGCATTGGTCACAACATACTTCCTATGGGTGTCTTCTTCTCTCCTCTTCTTCTCTTTCTCAACCCTCCTTAGCCGTTCCTCATACTCGCGTTCCCTCTCTTCACATTTTCTCAGCCTTGACTTGGTCCATTTGAGCTCCCCAAATGTTTTCCTCTCGATAATGTCAAGGAACTTGATCCATCGACCTTTACTGCGATTGTCCTTGACTAATTCGTGCATAAGACCAGGAGATGTAGGCACAGACAATGGCTCAGCATAATATCTAGCACTCCCATAGATGGGTGCCGAACCTTCTTGGTAATCAGGCTCAGGATCTTGCTTCTGCTCATAACCATGTTCATAATCAGCTTCTCTAGTCACTCTCTTATGTCTTCTAGAAGCTTTGGAACCAGCATGCTTGTAGGGAATGGTACCATCAAGGTTAAAGAGATTATCCTCTGCTATGATGAATCTACTATTGGCCAAAACACTCAGGTCCGTGAATTGGTTGTTGGGAAGTAGTACATGCGTAATGTCACCAAAAACAACCATGAACGAGTAAATGTACCTACCAGTTGAAGTCTCCGCAAGCAGAAAATAACATTTATGCAAATACTTCAGATCCAGAAACCTGGGAGGTGCGATAAGTCCATCCAAAGGGGCACCTAATCGTTCGAACAATGGTGTGAGCCATCCTCCATAACTGAGCTGAGGTGACTTATCTTTCATGGACCATAGTTTCTCCTGAATCTCGAGCAGCTCAATGCAGAACTCCATCACTATACTCGGGCGGAGTTCTTCGCTTCTTGAGAAATGATCATCCTCATCCAAATATGCTATGAGTATATGACCCACTCCAAGGCGTATGAAACACATTTCCCATGAGTTGATTTCCCCTTGCTCGCACTTGTAGTATATACAGTATGCCAGTACCCTCTGTATGTAGCACACTGCAGGGTGACGAATGGTGGTAGCCTTTGTAGTCCCTGCTAGGTAGTGTCCTTGTTCCAACTTATCATTGATCAAGAGATCGTCATGAGTCCTCATTGCAAACCCATTTCTTCCTTGTAGGGGAAAGTCGTAGACTTCTGAGATAAGCTTGAAAGAGGCATGGTGCATATTTTTGTTGTGATCCATGAACCTGATACAACCCCCTCCTAACTCATATGAGGTCTCTTTTTCGGTTACATAGACCTCCAAGCTTGCTAAGAACCAGCATGTAAACACTTGATAGGCATTGTAGCTTCAACCCAGCAACATGGTGACATCTCCAAGGATGCCAAAGCTCGTGATAGTCACGAGGCCGGGAAAAAGTGACCCTGCAAATGGGATTGCCAAGACCTTTTCCACCATAATTGTTGCTTCGGGCTTCTCTGCTCTCTCCTTGGCCCTTTTCAGCTCTTTCAGCCTTGCCTCTCTACTGCGCTTGTTCGTAGGAGGATCAGATTTGTCATTAATAATCTCCCAAGCCGCACTATCACCCCTGCTCCATACCCGGGTCATTCCTTGGCGTTTTGGCGTTATAATTCGTCTTGAAGTACTTAGGCGATCCTCTTTCCTTTTCTTGCGCCTTCACTGCCAGTAGCAATAGCCTTTCCCTTGTCTTTGTTCGATTTTGCCTTGGTTCCATCCATTATATCCTGCGACACAACAATGCACCCGAGTTTTAACTCAAATCCGGGTCGCAATAGACAATTAAGCATTCATATATGATCAAAAGCATTTGCATTCCATCAATTAAGTTCATGACCATACAAGCAAGGTGCAACAATCACCAAGACAATCCAAAATTTCATCAAGGTCAACCAATTTCAACAAAATTGATTCAAGTCATATAAATAGTTTAGCAAGAATTTTTGAAATCTAATCCAATTCAAACCCAATTCAATGCTAAGTTAACAACTCAATCCAATGACAATCAATTTCATCTCAACAATCGAATTCCAAGAGAAATAGTTTTCAATTTCGTCCCTCAATATGAACTTATACTAAAATCCACCAAAATCCCAATTTTTTGAAATCAATCACTCAAATTAAGCGCATTCAACCATTGAAATCATTAGCAATCATCAAACAAGGTAATAACAAGTCTTAGGAACTCAAATCATCCAACAAACGAGCTTAAAATTAAGAATTCTTCCCCAAGTGAATAGTGTTCCGAAAATTGGGAGATTGAGTTAGCATACCTTGATTTCTTTGATGGATTGTTGTAGAATGGAGTTATGAATCCGAAAATAGTGAGGTTTGCACTTTGAATGATCAAAAACGATGAAGATTTGAAAGATTTGGAAAAATTTTGGGGTTTTCTCTCAAAACTCGTGTGTAGAAGAAGAAGAATGAAGAACAATAGCTCAAACCCCGTCTTAAACCCGAAAAAAATTTACCCGTCTGGAGCATGTACCGGTGTAGTGACTGCTGGTACTGACCCGAGTGGTCCGGTAGGAGGTTTCGTGCACTAACTATCGGTCACGTACATACCGGCGTGGATCCTCCGTGCGCGATCCTGTTAAGCTCGTCGCCGGTCACTCACACCGGTTTGTGCAGACCGGCATTGGCTACAGGAATTTCATCCCGGACTACACCGGTCTGGTCTGACCGGCGGTGCTGACTGCTGGTTCTTCTCCGGGTACTCAGACTTCTCCTTCTGAATTGATCATCGAGCTCCGTTCGATCCTCACTTCGCACTGACATCGGTATCATTGTATATATCAAAAGAAAATTTGACCGAGAATATCTGAATAAACCTACAAGGATCATCAAGCATAGAAAACGAAGTCCAAAAATATCGAGTCCAAACGACTAAAGAAAAATAAAACGAAAATGAAAAAAACCGAAAAAGGATATATACAAGGATAGTCATGGGACTTCCTCCCAAGTGAGCTTGTTTATAGTCACTTAGCTAGACTTTGTTGAATGATCTCAGTTTAGATTGGGGTTCTGCTCCAACTTACTGACTTGTTTTTGGAGCTTCTCTAACTCAGCATTGTGTTCCCTCTTTAATTCAACCAACTCTTCTTCATGCCTCTAGTGAAACTTGAGCATAGCTAAGTAGAGCTCACCTCCATTATCTTCTTTGCTCTCTGCTTCCTCTCTGCTTCCTGATCAACATTCCTCTGCCTTACGTTCAGCTCTAATGAATGAATTCTCTTCATGAGCTTTTCCATCTTGTGGTGATTCTTATGCCCTTCCTTAGACATCTTGTTATGAAGATCCCAAATCTTAGAGAGCATTGTTACATGCTGCTAAAATCCTTCCCCGAACTATTTATCCATCAACCTCTTCTGCTCTCTGACTCAGCACTCCAATTCCTCTACCTGATCTTGAGTTACAAAATTATTGAGCTCCTGCTTTTTAACTCTTATAGGTTCCCTTTTAGGCCTATGCACTTGGTGAGGCTAATAAGTTGCACAATTCTCCACATTGTGAAGAACCATCTCACCTGTTTCCATCTCACCTGTTTCCATCTGGATAGTCGCCTAAGCATCCCTGAGGAAAGGTCTTCCCAGCATGATCCATCCTTCTTCTGAATCCCTTTGTTCTGGGAAAATGAGGAAATTTGTACGTATGAAGCTTTCATGAACATTAATATCGACATCGTACAACATGCCTATTGCATGCACTTCAGTGCCAACCAGCTTGGTAAGATCCCATAGAGGAGGATCCTTGATCACAAAGCCCAGAAAATCTGTTATGTCTTTTGTCATCCCGTTGTAGATCAAGCGAGATTCACAAGGGATATAACCCATGTTGAAAGCTCTGATGAAACCTGGAATCTGATACGATCCAAAGTCAGGTTCATGTTGTTCGATTACCTTATTCTGACGGTTATCTTCAGCACCCATCTGATCATCTTCATCAGTCTGATACTCATCGCCATCCTCCCCTTCTTCACTCTCTTCGTTTAACTGTCCATACAAATCATCTATAACACCATCATCGTCACTCCCTTCATCTCTCCACTGCTAGATCATTTCTTCCATCTTTGCTACCTCCCGTATCAGTAAGCACACAAACTCGAGCCTTCTCCTTGTCATTCCTTGACAAGGATCTTTGATCATACTTTTGAATTCCATGAGCTCCCAAGTCTAGTGTGATTTTAGCTCTCTTGAAGCTGATCTCATCTTTTGTAGATGCCATGAAAGGTCGACCAAAAATCAACTGTGTTGTGTCCTTTCTCTCCATCTTAAGCACCACAAAGTCAACATACCCACATACTTCCTGAGCGAGTTGTCTGCCAAGAGAACTGCCATTTGGCTAGGAACAAAACATGTAAAGCCAAGTTTTTCAGAAACAGTTAGTGGCATCACATTTACACTTGCTCCTAAGTCAAGCATGCATTCATCAAATTCAGAATCAAATAGAGTACAAGGGATCAAAAAACTCGCTGGATTTGCTTTCTTAGCTAGATCAGTGTTAGGCCTGAGAGGTGTAATGTCTTCTGGGATGTAGATCTTCTTTTGCCTTTCCATATGCTCTATCTTTTTCAGAACGAAATACTTTAGTGACTGCTGAACATTTGGATTAGTAAGGACTTTTTCAATCTCAGGCATTTTTTCCCTTAATGCCTTCAGATCCTTTGTGAATTTCTCCTTGTGCATGTCTGAGAGACGACCCAGAAAGGGAAGTCTATGTCCACAAGGTTTAGGCACTGGGGGTTTCTCTTTAGCTTTTTCAGTCATTTCAGGAATTATCACCCCCACTCAGTTTCTCATTGTCCTCGATGAGATCATCAATGTATACAACATTTATAGAATCACGAGAAGGTTGTTTAGATTTTCCTAGGAGTTGACCATGTGGTCGCTTAGATGATTGGGCTACCTAAGCGATATGAGTATCTAGAGTTTTCATGTGGGTCGACATGTTGTCGATTTTTTCATTCAGATCATTGTACATCTCGTCTACCTTTGAATTAATCTCCCTCTTGAAGTTGTTCAACTCTACTGCATACTTACTCTGACCTTCTAGCAATTGTTTTAGCATAATGATGTTCTGATCTTCAACAACAGGGGCAGCAGGCGTTGGATTGAAACCTTGTGGGCGTGGGGCATACTGTGGTTTCTGACCTCCTTGGTTCTGAAAGTTTCCTATTTTCTGATACTGTTGATGAGGCTGAAAGTTATTCTGTTTTGGGTATGTCTGATCATGTGGGTTAACAACGTTTGTGTTTTTGTCAGAGAGATTTGGGTTGGGGTTGTAGTTGTACTTCTGATATCCTTGATTACCCATATAGTTAACCTCTTCTTGCTGAAATTCTTCAGGATGGTGGTCATCTTCTTCAACCATATGAACAAATCTCTTCTGAGTTAGCAACACTCCGTCCAGTTTCTCATTCAATGCTTTAAGATCAGCCTTGTAGTTTGAATCACTAGAATTATCACTCCTAGGCAGTGAACGATCGAAATCACCAGCATGGGATGCATCACTTTGAGCCATCTTCTCTATCAAAACCATTCCATCATCATAACATTAATCAAATAAACTACCTTGACTTGCAGTGTGGAGCATAGACTGATACTCATTGTGGAGACCTTTGTGAAAGGTGTCTAGCAGGCTCTCAACGGTGAAACCATGGTGAGGGCATTGTAGTGTTTAGCTCTTGGATCTAGTCCAATATTATGCAAATTATTTCATAGACTTCTGACCAAATGTAGGAAAGTTGCTTCTGCATTTTGATGTCCTATATGGCGAAAAGAATCGGGAGAGAAAAACTTTCTTGCAGTCATCCCATGTTTGAATCGATCCACGGGGTAATCCTTTCTCCCAATTAGCTGCATAAACTCCCAAAGAGAATGGGAAGAGTTTGAGCTTGTAGGCTTCTTCAGTTACGCCATTGATATGGACTGTTCCACATACCTTGTCGAAATAGTGTAAGTGACCGAGAGGGTCTTCCTTATCCATTCCATGGAAAGGGTACTCATGATCATATTTAGGATTCATGACCTGATTTCAAAGTTGTTGGCCCCAAATGGGGGTGGTTGAATGCCATTCATGTTACCATGCACCATTGGTTCATTAGTCTCTCCTATTGTTATAGGAGGATTCACATGTCGTCCTTGAGCTGGTGCAACAAGTGGTTTCTGAACATGTGGAATAGGAATTTCGTTCCCATTCCCGCTCTGATTGTTAACATTGTTCTCGTTGTTGGCCATCTCTTGTTGTTGGAGATAAGCTTATTATTCTAACCTTTCATTTTCTCTTTGAGCTTCTCTGATCTGAAGTTCTAGAGCAATAATATCCTCAGCTGTATGAAGTTGATTGCTTGAAACTCTAGATCTAGTTGTCATGCACCTGAAAGAGAAAAACAAAAGTTGATCAGTTAGTAAACTGAAAATCAAAGAACCTAGTCCCTAGCAAATACAGAGAACTAATGGCTAATTCTACTTCTGTCCTCGGCAACGGCGCCAATTGATAAACTCGAATTTTTACAGTTTCTTTATCAGTTTTATCAATGTTGTAGTAAGAAATTTGGGTGATCTAGATTGTCGAACAAACTCAGGAGGGAAGTAACTCACAAGTCCTATTGAATTTCACTAAGTCTAGATTTGAATAAATGGGTTTATTCTGTCACTAACAATCCTAAACAACAAATTCGGTTTTGAAATAAAATTCAGAAATAAGAATAACTCATGGAACATGGCAATAGAAATAGGCAATCATTTTCGTGCTAGTCTGGTTTAATTCACGCATTCAGGTTTATCCTATGTCTAAGAATGTCAAAATCAGATTAACTCACTCTCGTGATGGAAATCCTTTCCTAACATGCTACTACACAATCTCTTCGCAATAAAACATGATTAAGAAGCATTACATGTGATCCCATTCAACAATCAATCAATAACTTAAACAATATCTTGGAAAGAATTGACAAACAACCTATTCATTTAGTTCAGGAATTCTATCGAACACCTTTCGGGCAATAAAGTTCCTATGATCTAGATTAGGTTAGATACTCCTATTCTAGCATTAGATTCATGAATAGATTGAGGATACTTATTTTATCTAGTTCTAAGCCAATCAATTCAGCCTATTCCTGACCCTAATCCAGAAGCTATAGAGAACTACTCATATCTAGAACACTTAGAGAATTTCTAGACATGGTTTGTGATGAGGATTAAGATTAGAAGGAATAGAAACAATGGACAATCAACAAGAACAAAAAGGAATTGAAAATAGAATTGCAATAAGATAAAATAAAATAACAAGTGGTCTCTAACAAATGAGTTTGAGAATACTCAGATCTAAAAACTTGAAAACTTAAGAAAAACTAAGAGAAAAAAGTTTTTAGGGTTTTAGTTATTGGCTCCCTTTTATACTTAACCAAAATACAACTAAAAAAAGGAAATTAACTTGAATTAATTTTTGTCTTGTCGGTATCTACGCCGGCCAGTGCAGACCGGTGTAGTTGACCGGTGTTGCTCCTCCGTGCCACCGTCTAGGTTGTCCGTCGGTGTAGTGACCGGTGGTCTTGACCGGCGGTTAAGGGACGTGTCTTTGTTTCGGACGTGCACTGGTGTGGTCTGGTCGGCGGGCTTTACCGGTGCTTACGTGTTGGATCTCTCTGTCAGACGTGCACTGGTGTGCTGACCGGCGGGCTTGAACGGTGTACTGACCGGCGGGCTTGACCGGCGTGATTCTTGGATCTGGGACTTAGCCAATTTTTGCTCCTGAAACGCTACACAATCGCTCAATTCCTCGTCTTAGACTCCTCTGCAGCTGAAATGACAAATATTATGCAAATGCAACCTATAGGACTCTAAAATGCATCCTAAACTAATGCAAAACGAATGAAAACCGGGTGTTAAAACCATAAAAATCAATGCATATCTTCCACACACCGGTGCTTTACACAAGAAGCTTTCGGATAAAACAGATCGTTCACCCCCAAACCGATCAAGAGAACAATCTAAATCAACATGAGAATCGTACCTATCAAGACCGACCGATTTAGAGACCGATCTTTGTAATTTTGGGCTTACTATATAAAGGAAGCCAATAACTAAAACCCTAGCAGTCTTTTATTATTCTTAGCACGTTTTTAACCTAGTTTTCTCTCTATGTTGAGTTTAGTTTTTTAGATTTCTATTAAGAGATTTTGGTATATTTCTATTGTAATTCCCTCTTCCTGTGATTTCTATTTCTTTGCTTTGCTTACTGCTTTGATTACCTGTGTATCTTAGCCTTAATCCCTTCACAAACCATGTCTAGAAACTTCCAGAGTGTTCTAGATATGGGTTGTGAGTAGTTCCATATAGCTTATGGATTAGGGTTAAGAATGAGTCTCTATGATTGCTAGAATGGTTTAAGACTGAAAAACAAATGTCTTCTTCAATTTCATGATCCCAATGCTAGAATAGGAGTAGCTAACCTAGACTAAATCTTACGAATATTTTTGCCCGGAAGGTGTTTGATTTAAGTTATGAACTATGAAATTTATTGTCTGTAGATCTTATTCAAGAGATTGTTATATAAGACTATAGGTTGTTGCAGAGAATTGTGTGCTATGCTTTCTGATTGTGTCTTTCTTTCAAGGTATTGTTTAGATTGAATGATTAGGAAAGAGTTTCTACCACGGGAGTGGATTAATTTACCTTATAAATTCCTAGACATAAGACAAGCAAAAGTGTGTGAATTGAACCAATTACTAGCATGAAAAGAACTGCCCATTTTGATGCCCTGATCCATGAGTTAACTTTTATTATCTGGATTTATTTTATCTTTGCTTTCGTTTCTTGGATTATTAGTGACAAAAGTTTCCTATCTATTCAACTTAGACTTAGCAAAACACATCACATAACTAGTGTGTTATTCTCCTCCTGAGTTGGTTCGACAAAACCCGGATCACCCGATACTTACTACCTTACTGCATTGATAGGATAGACTAAAAATCCAACCTATCACATTGCCGTGTACATTTCGTCGGAAATCAATCGTCCAACGGCTATTGTTATTCAATTCTAGAAATTGTTTCCAAAGGATTTAGACATCATAAATAAGTATAATTCCGACATACTATGCCGACGACTATTGCCCATCAGATTCTTAATTCTTACGGTGCATTCCAACGCCAATTTTCCGAAAAATGTATCTAAATTTCTAACTGTCTTGGTTGCGTCAAAATAGTAATTTATTTTATTTGTAAAAAAGTATTTCTTGAAAAAAAAATTAAGGAAACATTTATTGAATTTAATTGTATTGTAATTAAAAGATATTAAAATAAAAAATTAAAAATGCAAATATCTTGAACCCAGAAGTTTGCGGCCAAAGAAAAATGACAAAATGAAAACTAAAATTGAGATGCCCCTCTAGAAGGCCGGAAACGGAAATATAGAAACTTATGCATCAAAAAATCCTTCGTCATCTGGTTTTGCGACTCTAGCTAGTTGAGCTTTAGTTGTTACTCTTTAAACATGTCTTTTGTCTGCTGACTTAAGTGTGCCGAAGAAGAAGTAGATGAGTGGACGAGAACCCTTCCTAACTTGTACCGTCTCCCCATATTCATCATAGTTATCTGCGAAAAATTAAATTGGATTATAAACATTTTATAATCATTTGAAATAAACATAAAACGAGTTATGAAATTTACCTCCAGAACCAGTTGGTCGATAATATCCCTAGGAAATTCGTTGGATGAGACCAATCTATCTTCCGAGATTTGAGGCAAGAGCTGAAAAAGCTGATGATCTCTCATATGGATAACCGAGTTGATGACCTCTTGAGTGATTGGATCTTGAAAATGCCATGTCTTCTTGTTGGTATGGGTCTTCAAGATAATGGTTATAAGATCTGGTTATTGACTTGACTCGATAGTCCAAAAATGGAAACAAAAATCATTTGATAATATTAATTAAGGTAATATTACAAATTGAAAAGGAAAAGAAATGAATACCATATTGTGGGGGACCTGATAGACCGTCATCACACCCAGGATGTGGGTCGGAATTCCCTTGTCATCATGATTGCTTATGCTGTTCTCGAAGTTTATTTCGGACACCGTCTTGGTCGATGGTAGTTGTCAATGCATAATAAGGTCCGTCCAAATCTTTAGCTTCAACCTTTTGGACATGTCTTCCCTTTTTGCCACATTTCCTTCCACTTGTGGACGTGTTGCCGAAAGTGGTAGCGGCTTGAGTATCAAACTCATCCCGGTCATCTACGTTATGATGTGGGTCCCAAGTGAATGTTTGCTGGAAACAAATTTAAAATTAGTAATCGGAAAAATAAAGTTAAAAAAATCGCACAAAAATTACCACAAATACCATAACTCTTTTTTTGGAGTAGTGATATGTAGCATTTATAGTGGTTTTGATCATTTGTTTTCATTCATTTTGCAGGTGTAGAGTTGAGCTTTAACTGAAGAATTGATTAAAGGAGCAATTTAGGAGCAAAGGGAACAAGTCCCAGATTCTAGAGAAAGTAGCGGTCAGTAGTACCGGCCAGCTTTGACCGGTGCAAATCTCACACAACTTTGCCATAAGCTCAGTACCGGTCAGCCATGACTGGTACCATACACCGATACAAATAAAGGAAAAAGTCTTGAGTACGATATTGGTGGAGCGTTGACCGGGATCATCGACCGGTGACAATCCAAGACGTAGTTTCGAACCAACGACCAATCACGGGTACTGATCAATTTGACCGGTATACGTCCCGCGTTTTAAAGAAGTTCAAGTTCATTTCCTTTGTTATTTTGCTAAAGTATAAAAGGGAGGAAAGAAAACAAAAAGCCCTAAGTTTTGCTTTTAGTTTTATTCTTAGTAGTCTCTCTCTAATTTTCCCAAGAACTTTTGTATACCTTGAATCCATTTTGCAATTCTCTTTTCTTAATCTCATTTCTTTTCTTTATTTTGTTTGAACATGCATTTTCTATTCGTAACATATCTTTATTCGCTTACGTTTCTCTCGTATCATGAATAGAAACTCTCTAAGTGTTCTATTTATGATGTGTGAGTAGTCTCAATAACTTATGGATTAGGATTAGGACTAGTATTGGGTTGGTTTTGATTGCTATTGATGTTTAGGGCTGATTAGAACATTTTCTTCTTTACAATTATCACATTTAATGCGTAGATTTGATTGATCATCTAATCTCTGAACCTAGGGAATTTTACGCCAGGAAGGTGATAAGAAGATTTGTTCGCCTTTTATTCAATCAATTGTAGTATAAATAGTTTAAAATGTTGAACCTATTCTGGAGGGATTCACGTACTAGGACTATGGAGAATTTATCTATTCTAAGTCGAATATGGATTTTTTTTGTCACAAAACAATAATAAATGGGCAGGGCAATCGAAAAGTCAACAAGATCAAAGAAAATGTAATTCAATAAATAAAGCAAACATAGACCAGGGCAATCGAAATGGGCAGCCAATTTCATGCTAATAGATAGTTCAATTCACACAATCAAGCTTGTTTTATGTCTAGAAATTTCTAATGTAGATTAATTCACTCCCGTGATAGGAACTCTTTCCTAATCATGCTTCTAAAAATTCCCTTGAAAGAAAACACAATTTTAAAGCAAGAAACACAATTCCATGCAACAATCTATTAACCCTTAAACAATCTCTTGGAAAGGATCAATAAACAACATAATTATTTGGTTGGAGAATTTCATCGAATACCTTCCGGGCATGAAATTCTCTAGGTTCCTTGATAATGTGATCAATAAAATCCAGGCATTAAACTTAACAATCATGAAAAGACACTATTCTAATCAGCCCTTAACATCACTAGCAATCCTAATCAGCCCAGATCTAACCCCAATTCATAGCTAAAAGTGACTACTCACAATTCAAGCCTAGAACACTTTGATAGTTTCTAGACATGATTTGGGAGAGAAAATAAAAGAAGAAAATAGAAATAAAAAACAGTACACAATCAAATAGAGAAATCAAAGAGTGCAAATGTAATAGATAATCAAAAAGCTACAAAATTTCTTAAGAGAGAAAACTAGAGAAAAACTTAAAAACTTAAGAGAAATAAAACTAAAGAAAAAATAAGAACTAGAGTTTTAGTTCACTTTGGCTCCCTTTATATAGTTAGCAAAAAATTACAAAATAAAAATCTCATTAAACTTGGTTTATTCTGGTTTGCTTGAAAATGGAGAGGTGATACCGGTCAGACCCACTGGTATGGGTGACCGGCATTGATCGTCCTCTTTCTTCGATGTTCCTCGTTTTGTATCCCGGGATAGATACCGGTGTATTGGTGATCGGTATGATTTTCCAGGAAGTTTCGTCTTGACGTGCATTGGTGTATGGCACCACTCTCAACTGACCGATATGGGGATCCATGTACTTATGCATTTTTCTCCTTTTTCATTCCTTCTTGATCCATTTCCTAGGTAATTCCATCTCTGCACCTGAAATCACAAATGATATGCAAATGCAACCTAAAAGACTCTAAATGCATCCTAATCAAATGCAAAATGCATGAAAAACGATCATTAAAACCATCAAAAACAGAGCACATCAACTCCCCCAAACTTATCATTTGTTTGCCCTCAAGCAAAACAAAATCTAAGCAAAGGGTCGAGGTTTGAAAAACAAGAACTTCAGAACCAAAGACCAAACATTCTCAGCCTAGCATCCATAGTCTTCTTTTCATTCAAGCATCATCTCAATCCATTATTACTACTAAACGAATGTGGTCTACTTAACTAACTTAGATTGCTTTCCTACATTCATTAGCAAAGAGTGGAACATGATCAAAACAAACAATGTTTTCAATTGGTTAGGACTAATGTGGACTCCAATGCAAAAGAGAAATTTTCACACAAGACATGAAGGTCGATTGTAATTTGGTTTCTCTNGACACACAATGTTTTCAATTGGTTAGGACTAATGTGGACTCCAATGCAAAAGAGAAATTTTCATACAAGACATGAAGGTCGATTGTAATTTGGTTTCTCTCGCGGATTGAATGTATTATAGCAAAATCCGGAAAGACAAAGAACAATGGGGCAGACAACTTTGAACATCTATATTCCCCTCAAACATAGACTCTTATATCTACCTAATCCTATTCTTTTGAACTTTTTTCTTCACCATTTTTGTTTTGACTTAGGGACTTTTCTTAAACTAGACTCTTCTTTTTATTTCTAACTCCAAGACATTTTCTTTCTTTTCATTATTTTTTTCTCTTTTTTTTTCTTTTCTAGCCTTTCTCTTATAGGAGCATCTTTTATTTTTAGAGAGAATGACAAGAGTAGCATAAAAAGTGGGAATATTACTAGAATAGCATACATCTTTACAAAATGACTAGAGTGTTTTCTAAACCCTAGTAAATTACAATAAACACCCTTGGATATATTTAATTAACAAATCCACGTCGGTAATTAACAAATCCACGTCAGTAATGGTTGAGTTATGTTACATAGGCGACTGAGTTAATTGTAATTAAGAATTCCACGTGGTTGTGTATTGGCTGGGTTATATATCAAAATGTGAGTGAGTTAGTTTCTTTAGCAGTTGAGTTATATATTAACTATATGTGTTTAATTTATATTTTAAAGTAAAAAATATTCCCCGTCAGTAAACCGTTTATGAAACCGTATACTCAAGAAGTAATTATTTCTCAATAAAAAAATGGACTGATCCTCAAAATCGTCATCTTATCCGAAATCTCCTAAACACTGTAGTAATCGTCATTTTTCTGAAATCGTCATCTTCTCTGAAATCTCTTAAACACTCTAGTAAGTCATTTCTCTCTGAAATTGTCATCTTCTCTAAAATCTCTTAAACACTCTAGTAAGTCATTTCTCTCAGAAATTGTCATCTTCTCTGAAATCGCATTCACCCTCGTCATCGTCTTTGTCGTATTCTCCGGTAAGTAGCGACTGTGTTAGATTTATGTTAAGACTGTTTGATTTTTGTTGCGACTGAGTTTGATTCTCTTGCGGCTAAGTTTAATTTATGTTTTGGCTGAGCATGATTTATATCGGGGTTGGGTTATTTCTTAAGTAATGGCTGCATTAGTTTCTACAACGGCTGGGTAATATATTATTTTGTGGCTGGTTTTGATTTAGGGTTTAGGGCTGAGTTAGTTCAGTAGCGGCTGGGTTATTTATTACATTGTGGTGCAGTTCAATTTAGGGTTTAGGGATGGGTTATTAATTGTGTTATGGCTGAGTTATTTTTCCGATTGTGGCTGGATTAGCTGTATATCGACCGATTTATATATGTCTTCTTTTGATCAGATGGAAGTCACTGCGATCTCTGAATATCAAGAACGGGATTACCCTCTAAGACTTTACGATGAAGGGGATTCTAACCTTGAAAACAAAAAGATTAATCAATATTGCCGCATTGGAGACTTACCTAAGGTTAAAGAGACATTAGGTATTGACATGTGGGAACAACTGAAGCAGTCTCCTCTTGGAATCATTGCTAAGCTTGGTGAGAGCAATGTTGTTTGGTCTGGTAGGACTGTACATTACCTACTCTGTAATCAGCTTCGTGTACACAAGCTGGAGATTTGGAGTATCGTTCATGATCAACCCATCATGTTTGGATTAAACGAATTCCATGATATAGTGAATTAAACACATACCCATTGCCAACGGGAAGCTTTGAACATGAGCAATACAAATATTTTTTGACTCAGTTGAAGGTTCAACCTGGGCAGGGACCCATAAACGACGAAATGAGGCTCACATTAAAGGAGTGTCGTTCATGGAGTAATGAGAATCGGAAATGGTTGTGCCTTTTAGTTCTGCAAGCCATCAGTCTTTACGCTGTGCATCAACATTCTCGGATACCCTTTGAAAGTGCAAAAAGAGTATTCGACGATAAAGCTATGAGGACATACCCATGGGGTCGTTCTGGTTTCGAAGTTCTTGTTTGATCTATCAAGTCGGTGTGTCCTACATGTAGATCATACACCGTCAATGGATGTATCTACATAATATTGACTTGGGCGTATGAATCTATCATTTGATTTGGAGAGCATTTCAGGGGATTGAAAAACCGCGCCATGCATCCGCTTCTTCGATGGGGTGGAAACCGTACACGTACACTATTTCAGACTGTCATCGGAGATGAGCTCAGTCTTCATGAGAAGGTAATGTTTCAAACTGATTTATCTAGTTTTGATTGTCTTGTTAGATGAGTTATGACATTTTGATGGCTGATATATCTAGTTTTGATTGTCTTGATAGGTGAGTTATGAGATTTGACGGCTGTTTTATAGAGTGTTTATTTACTCCATGGCTGATTTTATTTTATTTTGAAGGCTGACCTACGAATTACTCTGCGCAGGTGCACATGAGGAATATGATCATGAAGGAGTCTTTAGAAGAGCTGTTTCCCGAGTGGGCGGACGAAGACGGTGACACACAAGTTGACAACTTGATAACATACATATATAGAGGCCGTTATGTCCCATGTTTTTGGGAGGTGCATATCAATTAGAACAATAAGAGAGCGAAAGCCGGATTTGCGGGTGCAACTGAGCTGCCAACAAAGAAGAAGAAGAGAGGTGAGAAACAGAAGGAAGTTGTTGATTATGTTGAGGGCGAGAAGAAGAAGACGCAGAGAAACTCAACCGCGACAGAGGAGCAGAATACGACGAAGGTTATGGCTGGCATACTTGAGGCACTGCAAAAATTGAACACAAGATTAGACAGCCATGATTGTTTATTTGCTGAAATGCGGCGGCAAACGGTTGGTAGATTTGCTGATATGCGGCATGAAACGGTCGGTATATTTGCTGATATGCGGCAGGAAACAGTTGGTAGATTTGCTGATTTGGATCGAAAGTGGGATGCTAGATTTGCTGAATTGGAGCAGAACATTGGTTGAATAGCCGTAGAAGCAATCGATTTGCATAAGGGTGAAACAACTGAAAACCTGTAAAAAATCCATGGTCCCATACCTTAACATACCACTCGCCGCCTCAAATCCCGCCGGAAAAGTCTGTCAATAATCCAAACGCATCTCTGACCCATGTTAAAGAGAAGCTTGGTAAGCCAAACCTAGATGGGTTGAAGCCGGATTTGGTGAGGAATTTGAAGCTGGAGTTAGTTTCATTGATATTTCTCCTACTAAGAAAGCACCTGCCCAGAAAAGAACATATGTGGGACTAAATAAGAAGAATCTAGAGGCTGCGTTGAAGAAAGTGACTGAGGTAGAGCAAAAGTTCGAGGCCCGTAAGAAAGAGATGGCCGAGTTAAAGAAAGAATCAGCCGCTCCTAAGAAACCACCCATGAAAAAATCAACCGCTCCTAAGTAACGACCAATCAAAAAACAAAGAAAGCACCCAAGCCAAAATCAGCCGATGTTTTGAAAAGAGAGACGGCTGCGTTATAGAGAAAGGAAGCAGTTGAGCTATTGGTGAACGAGACCCCTCCTCCTTTAAATCTATAGAGAAGGGGGAAGAAGAAGGAGAAGGTGCAGTACAGTTCAGTTGTGGATATTACCGATGAAACTCTGATGGCACGACACGAACTGTTGTCGGAGTCCGATGGAACGAGGAGGACATATCGAGGTTTGAAATAATAAAAGCTTATTGGGAGGGATGTGGCCCTCCAGACTCAATTTTTCTGTACATTGGGTCAAATGGGCGGTCGTGCTTGAGGAAGGATATTGTACCATCATCAACAATATATGACCCTTACTTACCTGTTGATGAGGATAAACTCGCTAAATTATGGGCCCACATAGAGCAATACAAGTATGGACTTCGCTATGATCTGTATATAACTTGGCCATAATTAAATCTGCATAAACCGAGTTGTGTTTAGTTGTACAGGGACCGGCCACTGACAAAAGCAGATCAAAGTTCGTTCTTCAATGTCCTCGTCGCTGAAAGAACGTCTTGGCCAGACGGACCGCATGGTGAATTTGGATGGTTTATGGATAATGTAAGTATACTTTACGGCTGATTTACGAATTAATGGCTGAGTTATTTTATGTAGGCTACTGATTTATTTACTCTTTGGTGCCTGGTTATATAATATAATATGTGACGGTTGATTTGATTAGTTTAGGGTTGATTTATTTTATATAGGAGACTAAATATTTATGATTTCATGGCTGATTTATGCAATAAGTGATGGCTGGTTTATGTTATTTTACTCTTCTTCCTTTTTAGCATATTGTTGCGTATGTGAGACTCCTCATCTGAAGGTCCATGCAAAACCCCACCCCATTCTGGTCTGCGCGCATTGCGTTTGTTGATATTTAGTTCCAAGGGGTTTGTGACCGGGAATACGACCATTCAAAATCAAACCGGCAGCCTTTAAATTCAGAGATGGGTATCGAGATTTTGTAAACGGTAGGGTGCCAGAAGGACTATCGACGAACTTGATGTGGTTAAGGGATGTGGATAACTTGTACGGAGTACTCAATGTTCGAAACTCACATTGGGTGACGTATCACGTTGATCTACTGAAGCACAAGATTGATGTCTACGATTCAATCATTAAGAAAGTAACAACCGAGAGCGAGGAGAGATGTCTAGGTGCATTTACAGCGCTATTGGATATGATTCCACCGATGGTGAACGAGTAAGTTCCAGAGGACATTCCAGGATCCAAAATCTTCAAACGGTTTGGGTAACGCAGGAAGTGCAAAGAATGACAACACATTCCGCAAAACGATCATACAAGTGATTGTGGGGTGTATGCGTTGAAGATTCTCGAATGTCTGGTGCTTGGAATACCTTTACATGGGATA
>OVAU01000493.1:0-19014 GCA_900406315.1 Biscutella laevigata subsp. laevigata
TAAGCTTATTTCCTTTTTTCTCATTCAAGCTTAATTATTCAGTATTGAGTTTGTTAGCTACAGTGTTAGACTTGATTTAAGTTCGTGGTTGGAAATTTGGAATCGCTGGATACTTGGACTATGAGTTTCTTTAGTTATTGAGTTTGGATTCTTAATTTCAGTCTTAGAGTCTTGGGTTTAACTACGATTCGACTGGGATTATGAACTTAAATGAATTTTCTTTTGTTTTGGTTTGCTTTACAATTTTCTCTCAATTTAGTTATTTCACTATTAAATTCGGGTATTTGATTATTTTTAGTGCAATGTATATCCAAATAACCGAAGTAATATCACAATTACATTTGGATATCAGTTATTTATTGGTTATCAAAATAAATATTTGAACCAATTCGAAATCTATAACTATTCGAAGGAACCAATCCAAAAAAAAATAATACTCATATAGTTCCAAAATTTTAGTATTGAAACCGATCAATTCTCGACCGAACCGAAACGAATACCTGAATATCTTAGGTTACTTAGGGGTATGTGCCCAATAAGATATTTTTGATGGTAAAATAATTTTGTATGATTTTAAATTTATTAAGAACTATTGGGCATACATTTAAATATTTTTGTTTTAATCTACGTGACTTGCGCTCTAATCTGAAAATATACACCGAATATTTTCATCGGAAGTGCGAAAGCAGCTTGTGCTCCAAGTCTCCTCTCACCCATAAAAGCAGCTCTTCCCAAATCACTCAACTCAGTTAGAACTCTCTGCATCTTACAAAACGTTCAATAGCAAACAGTACACAGACACAGAACCGCCGTCGCCACCGCCGGCACACTATCATCATCGTTCATCACTCTCGTTGCAATGGCGTCTTCAGTTCTCAGAAGCCCTGATCTCTCTTCCACATCTTCAGCAATACCATCTATTCCCGCATTGTCCTCCTCTTCCTCCTCATCATTACCATATCCTCATTTCCAATCACATCAACACCGTACCGTCTCTATTTCCTCCACCGGAAAATTTCGTCTTTCTTGCTCTCTCTCCGATTCTTCTACTCCACCTCCTCATTCTCCTCGCCGTCGTCCCGAGTACATCCCTAACCGTATTTCTGACCCTAATTACGTACGAATCTTCGACACGACTCTCCGAGATGGAGAACAGTCTCCCGGAGCTACGTTAACATCCAAGGAAAAACTAGATATCGCTCGTCAATTGGCCAAGCTTGGAGTCGACATCATCGAAGTTGGATTTCCCGCTGCTTCCAAAGACGATTTTGAAGCTGTCAAAACCATAGCTAAGACTGTTGGCAACAACGTCGACGAAAACGGATATGTCCCTGTAATCTGTGGGCTCTCAAGATGTAACAAGAAGGACATAGAGACTGCGTGGAAGGCTGTGAAGTACGCTAAATGGCCTAGAATCCACACTTTTATCGCCACCAGTGACATTCATTTGAAGTATAAGCTGAAGAAAAGCAAGAAGAAGTCATCGAGATCGCCAGGAATATGGTTAGTTTCGCCAGGAGCTTGGGATGCGAAGATATTGAATTCAGCCCTGAAGATGCTGGAAGGTACGGTTTTGATTCCTTTTGTTAGTGAGAACACACAAAAAAGCTAAGAGAATAACATTTTCGCATTTACTCAAACTTTGTGCAGATCAGAGAGAGAGTACTTATACGAGATACTTGGGGAAGTGATAAAAGCAGGAGCAATAACTGTCAACATACCTGACACTGTTGGTATAACCGTACCTATTGAGTTTGGTCAGTTGATTGCCGATATTAAAGCCAATACTCGTGGGATCCAAAACGTTATTATCTCTACTCATTGTCAGAATGATTTTGGACTCGCCACTGCCAACACTTTAGATGTATGTCTTTTTCTTTAACAGATTAGCTGTTAAGTAGTCTTTACTTATATCATGTCAACCTTTGCTTTGAATTCAGGGTGTACATTCGGGTGCAAGGCAAGTGGAAGTTACTATGAATGGAATTGGCGAAAGAGCTGGAAACGCTTCACTAGAAGAGGTTTGATGAGTAGCTTACTTTACATAGCTACTAGCAATACTCGTTTGAAATTTTTCTTGTACCTGCTTAGGTTGTGATGATTTTAAAATACCGTGAAGATAATGTATACGGAGGACTCTTTACTGGAATTGATACTCGACACATTGTTATGACAAGCAAGATGGTACACATCTTGAAATTCATTCTTCACTGTATGGAAACATAAGTATAAGGGTAAAGGAGTTGTAGAGTTTCCGTTAAAAAGAATTTATCTTCTTCTGCTCAGGTTGAAGAGTACACTGGTATGCAAATGCAGCCTCATAAAGCTATTGTAGGAGCTAATGCCTTTGCGCATGAAAGTGGTATCCATCAGGTCATTTAACGAATTGTACTTAAGAGTATCCATATTGTTTCTCTGACTAAATTATCTGCCTCATTTACTGCATAAAACTTACTTACTTCAAATGCACTCTATTTAGGATGGAATGCTGAAACACAAGGGTACATATGAAATTATGTGCCCCGAAGAGATCGGACTTGTGAGATCAAATGAAGCTGGCATTGTGTTGGGGAAGCTTAGGTATGAATGTTTTGTTGTTCAATCTGTTATTCGAGATGGGATTGTGTTGTTCAAACCAATACTTATGATCATATTTTCCAGTGGGCGTCATGCACTGAGAGACCGTTTGAATCAGGTACATAACAATCTTCACTCATATCCATAATCATTTTTATCCACTGGGTCCTAATTTTCCTTATCTTTTTTCTATATATTTTCAGCTCGGTTATGAACTAGACGATGAGCAGCTATGCAAGATTTTTTGGCTTTTCAAATTTGTGGCTGAGCAAAAAAAGGTAGAAAGAACCTCAACTGCTCTGGTTTGGGTGTTGTTCTTGAATTTTCAAATATTTAGCTCCATTCATATAATGTCTGCTGGTTGTTGATGATCCAGAGAGTTACTGATGCTGACTTAATAGCTTTAGTATCTGATGAAGTTTTTCAGCCAGAGGTCGTGTGGAAACTTGTGGACTTGCAGGTTAAAAATTGAGTTGAGATTTCCTTTTCTTCTTCAGTCAGTTCTTATTTTGATTATGGAGGTTGGGAATTGTAGGTCACTTGTGGAACTCCCGAGCTCTCAACATCAACTGTAAAACTTGCTGATTCCAAAGGCAATGAGCATGTAGCTTGTTCAATTGGAATCGGACCTGTATTGCAGCTTACAAAGCAGTCGATCTTATTGTCAAGGTACTTCTTTCGCTAGGATTGCGTGTAATATGTGTATCAATGATTATATTTCTTAATGCTGATAACAATTTGTATTAGGAACATATGACTCTGCTTGAGTACTCAATGAATGCAGTGACAGAAGGCATTGATGCTATTTCTACTACAAGGGTTTTAATCCGAGGAGACAACAACTACTCATCAATAAACGCAGTGACGGGTGAAGTTGTTGAAAGAACTTTTAGGTAAATTCATTTGACCTTCGTCAACATCCTTGTTGAGACCAATCTAAGTCTCATCTAGCAAATGAAACCAAAGGAAAAAGAATCAAAGAAACAAATCAATTATTATATCTTGGTAACATGATCGAGCTGAATTGTGTTCTTACAGTGGAACTGGAGCAGCAATGGACATTGTGGTGTCAAGCGTTAAAGCATATGTTGGAGCTTTGAACAAGATGTTGGGATTCAAGAACACTCCTCCACTTTAGGTAAAACCCCTACGGAGAACAACAAAGTCCCTGTCTGAAGAAAATCTTCCCTGCAGTCTTCAGACCAATCACCATTTAAGTTACCAGTTTTCTATTGCAGATGAGTAGAATGTTTGTTTATGTTTTACCGTTTCTTAGAGGAGGAATTATTTGAACGTATGAAAACAAAATGGGTTTTAGATTTACCCGAAAATTATTGTGACCGCTTGGATTCATCAAACTTATGATCGGGTTAAGAATTGAAACATGAACAGCTTTCCATAGCTTGGCATGTGCCCTGAATTTCCAGGACTGTTTTACAACCTTAAACTCCAAACGTTGTTCTCACCTAAAACTACTGTTTATTTCTTAGTTAATAAATAACTTGAGACAACAAACGAAGCCAAAACTGAGTCTTTTATCGGTGAACAAGAACAAGGATGAAGAGAGTAAAACTTAAGAAATGAAAGAAACACTAAAAGCCTTATACAAATACAATCTAGAAAACAAGCTCATGGGGCTTCATTCCTTGTTTAAGTGAAAACCTTGCGCCAAGGTAAGTCTTCAACTCCGGAACAGCTTCAATAGCTTTGATCAAAGCTGTATCCACAACCTTCTGGTCATCTTTCTTCCCCTGTGGAATCTCTTTCTTCTCCTCTTTCTCTGCTTCAAAGAACTCACTTTCTCCCTTCTTCTCTTTCTTATCCGCAACCTTTCCAAAGTACTTATCATCGAATTTCTCAAGGCTGACTCAAGAAACATCAACCTTTGTCGAAGTTCCAATGACATATGACTGGTTAACTCGTCTCAAAGGAACTCCATTTATCTTGAATGGTCCTGAAGGTCGATAAAGAGAAGAACATGAATAGAATTGGTAAAAAACTAAGCTTGGTGAATTAAGAGAAAAGTAAGAGAACTCACCAGTCACAAGAAGTAAGCCAGAAGGAAGCTGCTTTAGAAAGACAACTCTCTTGCCTTTGAATCTACCAGCAAGAATAATCAACATTGTTCCTGGGGTAATGCTGGATCTGCAATACATGCACAATAAGATCGGATTACAAGTGATACATGACTTCTAGCAAAGCACTAGTGTTAAGAGGCAAACACATTGAAGAAAATTACATCGAGCTAAATATCAGTCCAAAAAGTATATCGAGTACAGAAGTTTTATAAAGTACCTGAGCTTGGTAGGTTTTGGGTTACGCTTGTTTACGAGAAGTTTCTTAACATCTTCAGCTGGATAGAAATTCGATGGTTTCTCCGTCGGAGCATCAACATTCGATTTAGTGTCATGTCGGGGGAAAACGCCGCCATTTTTTGCTTTGATTGCCCATAAACCCCTCTTGTGGGTACTTCTGCGACCTCGAGTATTTACCAACACCCCTGATCAGATCAGGGTTTCTGCTGACCTTCGGAGTTCTCTGTTTCTCCGGCACGGTTGCTTTCTCAGTCGCAGTAACTAGAAGCGAATCGGCGGAGAATAGATAGGGAAGAGTTGAGTGGAGGAGGAGCGAAGATATCAATATTAGGATGGGATTTAAATGCTAACTGAGAATCTACACACTTTTGTTTTTCAATGTCATAAGATGATTGCTTCCTTAGTGAACATTTTGCTTGAATTATTTAGCAAGCATACATTGTTTATACTGATAAAACCTATAAATAGTGGATTGTTCCCGTTGCTCAAGATCTCAAGTTTAAAAACAAGTTCGATAAATTATCCATAGGTAAAACAGAAATCCAGAAAAGCAACAGTAAAAAATTTAGGTCTCTAGTCAGTGGACAAGAACAAGACCAGACTATTTGGAGGGTAAAACTTTAGGAGACGTATCATACTCTAGAAACCTTAGACAAAGGTTATGAAATCTAGAAAACAAGCTCATGGGGCTTCATTCCTTGTTTCAATGAAAACCTTGCCCCGAGGTAAGTCTTCAACTCTGGAACTGCTTCAATTGCTTTGATCAAAGTTGTGTCCACGGCCTTTTGGTCATCTTTCTTCCCTTGTGGAATCTCCTTCTTCTCCTGCACAGTCCAAACAGCATAACAAGGTGGTCGAATTAGCTTGAGATTTGATAGTGTACAAAGGAGAGAGTTTTTATATTCAATTACTGGAAGAGAATATGCATCCGATAGATTAGAGATGAACTTGACAAGTGTTTGAGATATACCTCGTTCTCTGACTCAAAGAACTCTCCCTCTCCCTTCTTCTTTTTCTTCTCAGCAACCTTGCCGAAATACTTGTCATCAAATTTATCAAGGCTGACTCCAGAAATATCAACCTTTGTGGAAGTACCAATCACATAGGACTGGTTAACACGTCTCAAAGGAACTCCATTGATCTTGAATGGTCCTGAAGGCCATTAATAAACAGGATCATGTCAATTGACAAACTGCTTATACAGGGAGGCAAATTTCATGACAACTTATAATGAAGAACTCACCAGTCACAAGGAGTAAGCCAGATGGAAGTTGCTTGAGAAAGACAACTCTCTTGCCCTTGAACCTACCAGCAAGGATAATCAACACTGTCCCTGGGGTGATGCTGGCTCTGCAAGTTACAACGGAGACATAATTCAGATAAAATAACTAAATTGGGCTATCATTAACAAGAAAGAGTGAGCAACTGTGACAAGAACACCTTGAAGAGAGCAAGATATCTTCACAAACAGAACTTATCCAATCAAATGTAGGATATAGGACATGGCAATCTTCCTAAGCACTACATTTCCAATACTTTTGCAATAAACGCTAGCACTTAACGACTTCACTGAAACTAGTCAATTTATCCGGCAGATTCGAATACATGGACATCATTACTTAAAGATCCAAACACATCGATTACATTTTAAATCGAATTTAAATAAAAGTAACGAGCGAGACAATACAGTACCTGAGCTTGGCAGGATTTGGCTTGCGCCTATTAACGAGAGGTTTCTTAACGTCTTCAGCCGGATAAAACTTAGGTGGCTTCACAGCTGGAGTATCAACCTTGGTCTTAACGTCGTGGCGGGGGAAAACGCCACCATTTTTGGCCTTGATGGCCCACAAACCCCTCTTGTGGTACATCTGCGACCTCGAGTACTTACCAACACCCCTGATCAAATCAGGGTTTCTGCTAACCTTCGGTTTCCTCTGTTTCGCCGGCATGGTTGCTTTCTCTCTGACGCAAACTCTAGATTACTATACCAAAATTTCCGGCTGAGGATATAAGGGGAAGAAGAGGGTAACGATAGATAAGACAATAGAAACCCTAAATTAAACTGGGCCCATCGTGGGCTTGAAAGTTATGTTGGGCTTTAATTTTTGAACCATATTTATTTTATAAAAACAATAATAACTGTTGTCTAATAAACAACGCTTAATTAATGGATGAGTCATGAGCTTATGAGATTCTCTGACTCAATGAGACCACAATTGGTGACTACGACCCTTGAATAAGGCCGGTTAAACCCTCTCTCCGCCACCACGGCTCGCTTATCTCCGATCAGCTTAGCCACCCTGTTCACACCACCACGGTCAGGACTCATATCTCTAATCTAGTGAACGATTCAAATCCAACGGTCGTCAACATTTTAATGTTTACCTGAAATAAGCAGAGCCTGTGTTATCCCTCACTGTATTCACTTGTCTCATCTTCTCCACAACTCCCATTCCTTCCAATACCTTCCCAATCACCAGCACTGACTCCTCCAGCTCCGGTGAATCCACGGCCGCTATAACAAACTCCGTTCCGTTAGGCCCCACTGTTATTTCCTCTTCCTCCACCATCAGCTTCCCATTCCTCGCCACTAGCTTCGTCTTCGGCGGAGGTATCGACGGATCTCTCACCACGATTCCAATACTTCCAGCCTTAATTTGATTGCATCTCTCTCCCCTTTTTCCTCTTTCCCATTCTTCGATCAGATTCTGAAGGCTCCCGACCGCGGCGGTGGCTCGCTCAGCGTCTACGCCATACGATCTGATTCCGCTGTGCTGCACGTAGCCTGGCATGATCTTCACGAACTCTTTTCTCCTGTAGCTGATTCCGGCTTTTCCGCTAACGATGCTGCTGAATCTGGCTGTTCCCGCCGGCACATCGTCTCCGTATAAACCAACGATGATTCGTCCGACTGGTTCTCCGCCGATAGAGACGTCGATGAATGCTTTCTTCGTCGGAACCTTAATCACGCAACGGAAATTGCGAATTTAAGGGAAAAAAATAGAAATGAGCCGAATCAAATATTAACAAAGATTTCGACATCAAATTGAAATCCATTTCCTTACTCTATCTCCGCAACTTGTGGGATTGTCAATTGTATCTGCTTGAGCTTTAGAAAGGTCGAGCAATGGTGTTAAAGCAGTTTGAGTACCGATGAGTAGAAGCAATGAGGATTTACTTAGACTCCGGCGAGATAATTTGCCGTTCCGTTCGAGAGACGAAGAGGCTCCTACGGCAATTCTACGGCAGTGCTCCGGTGGTTCTACAGGCGACGGTAGAAAATTAGCGGATGGAGCCAAAAGTTTAGCATTGGGTAGCATGATTGTCTCAACTCTTCACTTTCTGTGATGATGAGCCTGTGTGGCTTTGGCAAAGGAAGAAAGATAGTCAGGAGATTTCGTGGATAAGGAATCCAAAATAAGCCATATATATATCTATACAATTGTAATATAAAACCAATGTATATATTAATGTTTTTTCCAAATTTAGTTAAACGTCTCAAATTTCACTTGTGACGTATTTTAAGATGATTGTCATGTTCCTTGAATTTGTGTTAAGACTGAGTAGATAATCCGAGATGATGCTGGAGAAGCTACTTGGGGTCAAGTTAAGCTAAAGGGAAGTATTGTTCATGTGCTAATGAAAGTGAGCCACATGCTTTAGTTATTGGTATGCAAAATTCTTGGTGTAAAAAGCTTCAAGAAGATGATCTTTGATCGAGATTACAAAAATTTGGTTCATCTCCTATACAATATATCACACTTAATGAGTTTTCTTTTAATTAGTCAAACATTTTCACTTCTATTAATTCCTCGTAATAGTTTAAGTTTTAAAAAATTTCTACTTAAATTTTCAAAGTTATCGTTCATTTTTCTTTACAAAAGAAATTTTTTAACATTGGTCTTGAAAATTTATTATGTTTTTCCTCAAACGTAATACTTACATTGTCCATGTGAATTGTTGTGTTATTTCAATTATTGGATGTAAATGATAATCTATTATAATAGATGTTTTGGTTTTATTGATTAGGAAGGTGATATGTTCCGAGGTTATTGTAATTATCATGGTTCTGAAAACAACAATGATGAAACGTGCTCTTGTATTCCCACCACTGCCTATGTTTGTTAAATTCAATGTTTATCATCGAATCTCTGAGTCGATGATTCAAAAGAAAGTATCTGATTAAATTCATTTGGTTAAAACAAAAGGTATTGATTACTTAAAATTTTACGGTTGAATAAGAAAACATAAAATTATAACTAAAAATATTTATTCTTTTTTTAAAATATATTCAAAACTAATAAAATAATAATTTAGTTTAACAAAAACAAAGAAGAATATAAAAATAGATTAAAATACAAAATATAAACTGAAAAAACTGTATATAGAAATTTAGACAAAATCAATTAATTATTTTAAAAGATGAAAATACATTAAAATCATAAAAATAAATTCCATAAAAATTCTATATAAAAAGAATAATAGTTAATTTTAAGATATAAAACAATTTTGTGATAATATTATAAAGGGTTAATTTGAAGAAAAAACACTTTTGGGAAACTTATAGAAGAAAACACACTCTCCAAAAACCTGTAGAAACAAAAAAATATAGAACCTGATCTGACGAAAATAACCCTGAGGAGAGAGATTGTTGAGAAAGTTTTGATTTGCACATAAATGTAAGATTTGTGATGGTTTATGCACTCTTTTATCCCAAATAAAAATTTTGGTGGAGAATTAGATGTAATTATAGTTTGAAAAATTATAGTTCAATTTTTTTCCAACAATTTAAGATACATTTTGCAAAATTTATGTTAAAAATACCATACAAATAAAACCATCCACAAAACGTACATTTGTTTGTCAAAATTATGTGGTCAACAATAAATATAAATAAAGAAATATTATTTTGTGTTAAATATTTCACATTCATATTGTCATTAGCGTTCTTACGATAGTTTTGTAGATGTATATTCATAGATACTCTTGTACTGCTCATAGAATTTTGTCCCTCAAAATTTTATATAGAAAAAAGGTTGTTAATTTATCCACAAAACATTACTAAATTATAAACATAAATACATATTTATTAACAATGACTACAAAACTTTGACTACAATAAACTATCCACACAACACTACTCCATATCACGATATTAAAACACAATGTGTATTCAACAAAATTAAAATGAGCCAAATTAAAACACACATTTATTTGAAATCCAACAACTATCTCACACTTATGTAAGGTAAGTCCTACGTTTTTGTGATTTTTATACTAGAATATGTGGATAAACAAAATTTGTTAGACTATTTCGTGGTAATTGTTTGTCCATTAAACTATTTGGTTTCGATGTTTTTACTTTTCCATGAAAGATTTCAATTGATCACCAAATACTTTCTATATAGTCATGAAAGTATGGTTAATAATAACAAAGTAGTTACTCGAAGCTGCTCGACGAAATATTAAGAAAATTTCAAACATGTTATTTACATCAGTAACAATCAATGGTGCTAACCTAATTGGGATCGACCAACACATGGGAAAATTGAATCTATTGATGGGTTTGAATTTCAACAAAAATGTTCGAGTAACTGGGATTGAGGAAGAAGAAACATTGACAGATCTAGGAAACCATACGAAAAACATCTTGACAACGTTTGCAAAATTCTCTTAGACGAAAACATTTCGACGACGGACTTGCTTTGTCCTTCCTCTACAGATCTCACAAAAACTGATATGTTCACTTTTGTGATGAAGAAATATACTGAGCTAAAGAATAAAATTCAGAATCTATAATCGAAATCGTGTGAGATACCTTATGAGAAAGAATAATTGTTGAACGCTGCAGTTTGTAGAATAAACACTTTTGTTTTGCTTATGAAAGAGAAAATAAAATAATAGATTTTAAGGTTAGTATTTTAAGTAATCTTATTAAATGCTTTAATCAGGGTTAATATTGTAATAACATAAAAGCAAAGTACTTTAAGAGCAATATATATGTTTCTATCTAAATAGTTTTAAAATAGTGTGTTTCCTTATAAAATGTCCTATTGTAAAATATGACACGTACATTGGTATTCAAAGACGATTACTACATCTATAATTAATAATTAAATGTTTATCAAAATCTAAACCCAAGCTAAAGCCCAGACGTAAACGCAAAATCATGATCAACCGAGTAAGCAAGCCGCCTAATCCACAATGGCGGTCAGTTGGAAGACCTGAACTGTTTGTCGTCAAATAGTTTGGTTGTTTTTTAAGCCATTATGAGGTCACATTCTTCTATTCAACCAACATAAACAATTGAAAAAGAAAACAAACTCTAGTATTTGGTCACTACTGCGATTTCGTGCGGGAAATGCCAAAAAAATAATATATTTATTAATCTACTCAAGTTGTTTTAAATTTCTACCTTCACATAAAATAATAATTCTATAGCACTAGCATAGAATGATGCTCTTAAATTAAATAATTCATGCGATCATCCAATCATCAGACACAATAGAAAGGTAATCTTAAATTCTTTTTTTTTTTAAATTTCAATTCAGTACTAGTTAGAGTGAATACATAATTATATACTTCTTTTATCCTAAAATACAGATTTGTTTAAAGTATAAGATTTTTACAAAAACCAATACCATATTTAATTGTTTTTCATTTAACAATAACTAATATTAAGTTGACTAAATCATTCATATTCTTGTATATAACTGTTTGTATTTTATTTTAAATTATTTTGAATAATTCATTAATAATTGTTTGGATAAAAAATAATTTTCTTAATAAATGTACATTCATCTAAAAAAATTTATATTTTGGGAGAGAAAAAAATTAAAAAGATATATGATTTATTCAGCTAAATAAAAATGTTGTATATATTTAGAAAGTGGATAAGTTTTTTTTCTTTTTGTTTTCACTTTTGTGGTTATTGAATTTAACTATATATTGTCCAGGTCCAGTGTTTTAGGGACTAATTTGTAGATAAGTATTTTCTTCAAAATTGAAACAACATCGACTTTATAAGTAAAATCATCCTCAACACTTTCCTCGAATTTTCAACATTTCTGTAATCAGATTTTGTTTAGAACGGTTCGTATTTCTTATTGTTTCTTTAAATGTTTTGTCGTGGTTTGATTTTTTACTTATTTTATGCTTATTATAATGTTTGTTTATTTCACAATTTGGTCTGTGTTAGAAAAGTAACGCACTCCATCTTTACAGTTGATATTTTTATATTACAAATTACACTTTACACGTACATTTCTTTTAATTATCTACATCCCGAGGTAAGTATTTTATTTTTTCAACTACTCGTGAGACGCGTGTTATGACTTTCGACATATTTTAACCATAAGTAAGAAAAAAAAATTTGTGAGCAATTTATTTGTCTGCAAGATGGCAGTTCGTTTATATTCTTAATCTGCAAGAGATGATTACCTGCTAAACAATTTTTTTATCAACTACCTATTTTCAACAATTTAAACTATACTTTTTTATTTTTTAAATTATCATATAATATTTTAAATTATTAAAATATGAAGATAATAATACCTACGATAATATCGAGTGATTCAAAATTGTTATGTAACAAATATCGAATGAAAATAATAAATAATATAATTGAATAAATCGCAAAAAATTATAATAATTGTTAGAATCCTATATACTTCAAAGATATTACGAGAAAAAATTGTATATAACAATTTCATTAGGTGATTATTTTTAATATGTCAAACAATATTTCTCAAGAGATATTTATTTACTATTTTGTAATTATTAACTTTTAAAATTTAATTTTAAATAATAATAATGATATGTAATGAAATATCATTTAGTCACTAAATAAAATGATTGATTATGACTTAGATAGTATTATTATAATACAATTGTTAAACTATATATAAAAACTGCATATATGATATAATAACATGTTGAAAAGTATTTAGAAGAATAGGAAAACTTTAAAAACATAGCATAAAAATAGCATAAAAATAGCTGAGTGGAAAATAAAAATAATTATTTTGAAATGTTTTAATTGGTACATATATAACAATTATTATTATTTGGAAAAAAGGTTTGGTAATTCATATAAAAGACAAAGAACTGGCTAGCTAGGAAACTGAGAAAATTACTTAGTATTACAACCATCTCAAATAAAAAGGAAAAAATTCCACTCACAAAGTCTTTTTTGCCAACACATTTAACAAATGTAAATTCTTTTACAAAATTACAACTACTATTAAAAAAATTAAAATTTACTTATCACGCATAAAATAAATAAATAAAAAGTCATTCGCTTCTTCTATAAATTCCTCACTTGCCTTAGCCAACCAACCGAAAACAAAAACCTCTCTCTCTTCTTCTTCTTCTTCTTCTATGGAAAGGAGAAATAGAGTATCGAAGAAGAACAGGATGTCAATAAGACGTATCTATCGCTGCCTAAACAGTCTTATCAAAAGATCCATTCCCTTTTCTCTGTGATCTATATCCCTCTTTCTCTAGCTTCTGTTATTACCTATTACAATCAAGAAATGGTGAGGACGCCTTGTTGCAGAGCAGAAGGGTTAAAGAAAGGAGCATGGACTCAAGAAGAAGACCAATTGCTAATCTCCTATGTTCAAAGCCATGGTGAAGGAGGATGGCGAACACTTCCAGATAAAGCTGGTATCATGAACACTTTCTTTTTTAAATTTGGCCAAATTGAAAATATAAAGTCATCTTTTCTTTGCATTGTAGGACTCAAAAGATGTGGGAAAAGCTGCAGGCTGAGATGGGCAAATTACCTTAGACCTGACATTAAGCGTGGAGAGTTTAGCAAAGATGAGGAAGATTCCATCATCCAACTTCATGTCATTCATGGCAACAAGTAAGTGCATCTATTAACTATATATAGTGGACATGGAAGAATATGATTTCCGCTCCAGGATAAAAGCGATCTCCATTAATTTTTTTTTTTTTTTTTTTTTCGTATGGTGAAAATACATGATACACAATACAACTTTGAATAAATTCTAGAAGCACATTTTAACAAAATGGTGAAAGCTAAATCGGTGAAAAACAGTAAAATTTCCATAACTAAAGTGAAACCACAAAACAAGAAAATGCACGTTTGAAAAACACAAACATTTTGTTGGCGGTTAAACAAATTCCGAGAACTAAACCGAAAGAAAACAAAAATATTCCTAAAAATAAAGTGAAACAACAACTTAAAAACTTAAACATCCTGATAAAAATTAAACAATTAACTCAACGAAAGAGGATCTGAATGAATACGTTGAGGAGAAAGTAAACAATCTTTATTTGCCCATTTTAATTAATTATCATATTATAAAGAATTGTTACGGAGATAAAAATATTATTTTATTAAGAATAAAAATTTCAATCCAATAATTTATGATATAAGAGCATCTCTATTGGTGGGTTTAGGCAGGTTCTTGGACCCAAAAATAAATGACAAAACAATTAAAAAAAATAGAATCGGTTCTTAAATGGGATGTTTTAGAAACGGATCAGAAAATTGGCCAATGAGAAAATTCTCTCCTTCTCTCTCTTTCTCGTATGCGCTATTTCTCTCCCTCTCTTTCCAACAGAAAATATCTCTATCTTTCCAATAAATAATAATAAAATATATATTATTAGAACCTCATTAGAGGAGATATCTGATAGACCTGTCTAAAGGTTAAGTAAGATATATAAAAGATCACCAATTAATAATCCTTACAAAACATGTGTTTCATTAAAGTGCATGCTATAATGGCGATGTAGTATATATATATATATATATATATATATATATATATATATATATGGTGATAAATAATGTTTCCTCGATCAGATGGTCGGCTATAGCTCGTAGCTTACCAGGAAGAACAGACAACGAGATCAAGAATCACTGGAACACTCACATCAAGAAACGTTTGTTCAAGAAAGGTATCGATCCATTGACCCACAAATCCCTCCTCAACTGTGCCGACGATAAATCATCTAACCACACAGAGAAGACACCACCGGATATAAGCAGTGTTCATCAAGAAGATGAACAGAAGAAGCCAAACAATATAAGGGTGGCAGCGTCATCATCAGCACGGTTCTTGAACAGAGTAGCTAACAGATTTAGTCAGAGAATCAATCAGAGTGTTTTGTCTGATATTATTGGAAGTGGTGGCCCACTTACTAGTCACACTACTACAAGTGTTTCTGAATGTGACAAGCCAAGGAGTTATTTCTCCGTACCATCCTCTTCGAATCTACTCGATCAAAACATGACACCTGATGCAATATCTTTGTCATCTTCCACGTACTCTGTCTCCTCCGATCCTTTAATATACGACAATATCTTCTTTGACATTGAAGATATGACGGGATTTTCATCAAGGTTTTTAAGTGATGTCGTATCTCATGAAAATGAAGAGTTCTTGATGTTGGATGAGTCTTGTTTGGAGAACACTTTGTTCATGAAGGAACTTAAAATGATTCTTCAAGAGGAGACGCCGTCGTTTAATGGTAGCCACGACTCCGTTGAAGCAATTCACAGCTATTTTGGATAAGTAAATAACTGTCAAAAATTTAGTTTCGCTATATATAAGATTCTAGTTGTGGTGATGAAGAAAAGTTGGCATGTAAATCAGTTAGTATCTGATTTCCTGTGTTCTTTTAGATCGTGTGAATTTTACTGTTTGTGAAGTTGATTGCTAAATTTTATGTATAATGGATGGTGTGGGGTTTAATTCTTAAACAATATACTCTGGTCTATTCTATTTACAGAATTCACCATTGAAAAAAGCAACTTTAAGGCATATTTGTTTGTTTACCTAGATGAATAGTTGAGATGTGAGTTTTGAACGATCATTTAGATATACACCATAAAAGCTCTACCGGAAAACATATTTCCCAAAGTGCACATAATTCTGTATTTTTGTTGAGAAAAAACGTGATTCCATGTTTAAGAATAAAAAAATGTGATTATGTGTTTTTCGAAAAAAATTTATTCTATTTTCCGGAAAAATGTGATTCCATAATTTAGTATAGAAAAACATTATCACATATACATCTAAATGCATCTCTAAAACTCATTGAATTATATCTCTATATTTTACCTAATTTAAAATATATACCATAAATACTCAATTGGAAAAACATGATTTCCCCAAATATACATGATTCCATATTTTTCTGAGAAAACCGTGATTTCATATTTTATGAGAAAAATAAGTGATTATATTTTTTTTAAAAAAGCTCTATTCCATTTTCTGAATGAACATGATTTTGTGATTTAACAAAAAAAACATAATCTCATATACATTTAGATGGACATTCAAAACTCATTCAGATATATCTTTATGTTTTACCTAATTTTAAATGATCTATTTAAATGATACGTTTATTGACACTAAACAGATCTCAAACGAACAACAACTTACTAACGTAAAAAAACTCAGTGGTAAACCCTAAAAATACTTTTCTTTAAACCGCTTGAGCAATCGATTATAGATAAGAATTTATAGACGTTAACCATACCAGCCATCGAATATATCAATATTACTATTATTTTTTTGGTTTTATCCACAAAATGTTAATCCATTTCGCAATTGGTTTGATGACCCATGAACGAGCGAGCTGGTCATGAGATATAAATTATAACTAGGATTTTCACCCGCATTTCATGCGGATATTTTATCATTTTGATTTAGGAAATACAAAACTAATATAGTTTGTTAAAAAAAACATTTTGAAATTTAAGCATGGTTGAGAATATATTATTTAACCGATTTCATAATTTAAGAAGAGATTAATTTTCAAATTTATGATTGTTTCAGTTACATAATCTATGAATTTTCAAAATTTAATACTTTCTTTAAAATAATTTACTATGCATATATTGCGGGATAATATGTTTAATTTAGGTATATTTTAACCTATGATTAAAAATTAAAATCAAAATATATGTTGAATTTTTAATTTTTAATTTTTAATTTAGGCATACATTAATGTATGCTTAATATGTTTAATTTTTGTTGGTATTTTTATTCAGAATGATGAACTTTACAATGCAATAATTGTAAAATTTTACATTATTGTTTGATTTTGAATAGAAAAATTAGGTTTTGATGCAATAATATATCAATATTACAATTATTTTTTTGGTTTTATCCGCAAAATGTTAATCCATTTCACAATTGGTTTGATGACCCATGAACGGGCGAGCTGGTCGTGAGATATAAATTATAACTAGGATTTTCACCCGCATTTCATGCGGATATTTTATCATTTTGATTTTAGGAAATACAAAACTAATATAGTTTGTTAAGAAAAACATTTTGAAATTTAAGCATGGTTGAGAATATATTATTTAACCGAGTTTATAATTTAAGAAGAGATTAATTTTCAAATTTATGATTGTTTCAGTTACATAATCTATGAATTTTCAAAAATTAATACTTTCTTAAAAATAATTTACTATGCATATATTGAGAGATAATATGTTTAATTTAGGTATATTTTAACCTATGATTAAAAATTAAAATTTGAAATCAAAATATATGTTGAATTTTTAATTTTTAATTTAGGCATACATTAATCTATACTTAATATGTTTAATTTTTATGAATTGAACTATTTCCGAATTGAGAAAAAATCAATAGTACAAGTTTATGCATTTGAATGCCGATGCTCTCCAAGCACAATAAGAATTGGACCATCATCAGAACTACTCTCTATCTTTCTCTAGTACCCGTCGTGAGGTCTTATTGCTAATTCGAGCGGATACAAAAGAAAATTGGGTCTGTTCTTTTAGAGATCGCTCAGCGATAGCGACGGAAAAGTCAGTATAATTTAGACATTAATTATTTTAAAAATGAGCAGCGACTGCTGCTGCTAATTATTCTTAGGGATAAACAGTAACGCTGAAAAAGTTAGCGGTAATAAAATATATTAAAAATGGTAACGGCGATAGCCGCTAGCGGCTAGCATACTTTAATCATGATTATTTAATTTTATTATACTCACGTTTTTAAAAAAATGTCGCTATCGCAGCGATCCCTTACCGAACATGGCTAATGTCTTTTTTACAAATTTAAGTCTGATATATCGCAGAGTCGTGCTTACAAACTACTTCTTCTGTCCCATAATATAAGATTTTTAAGGTAAATGCACCACTATAAAGGAAATTATTAATTACACATAATAACCATTACTAATGTATTAAAGCAACGACAATTATTTCTTTTTTAAAAAAATCTAAAGATCGCAATTGGTCTATTATTTCTGCAAGTAGTTCGACTAAGCTTTAATTAATTATTAATAGATGAAAATCAATAAAACTTGTATTGAAAATTGAAAAAAATTCTTATATTTTGGGACAGAAAGAATACTATACTATACTAGATGAGACATATATAAAAAAAAAAGACAATCATCTTCGTACTAAATGGAGCGCATCAAAAATGATTTGTTTCTTAATAAGCCTTATCAAATCCTCTGAAAATATTCCCAAATCTAAATAAAAAATAAGGTGAATATCATTTCTTTAACACAGAAAACAAAAAAAGTTAAAAAGACATTCCAAACCTACCGTGTGATGTGAGTACACCTGATTTATTAAGTCATTCTTTTTTTTTTTGGCAGAAAGACTCTAGACTATCCTACAGGGGTAATTCAGGTTAGCAGAACGGAGTCGAGGTAGATGTAGTTGTAAGCAAATTTTCTGGCTCCTCTCGCTAGTGCGTCCACCATGCAGTTCAGCTGTCGTGGTATCTTGACGTGGTGGCAAGTGTTGAAAAGTCGCTTCAGTCTTCCCAATTCTGCGACTTCCTCTTCAAATGCCGGTCATTCGATGGGATGGGAGATCATATGGATCAACTTTGCGCTGTCTGTGAAGAAGACTGCATCTCCCTTGTTCTCTGAGAAGGTAGTTCTTCAAAATCAAAAGTGATAGTTGTTTCTTCATTCCCTTCCTCTTTAGCCAGTCGCCATAATTCCAGTTCTGCCTCGGCCTTTCATATTATTTCTCGGGCTTCCCTTCTCTGGTTTTTGAACGTCACCTCATTCCTTTCCTTCCATATATACCAAAGTAGCCATGAGAATATCTCCCTTTCCTCTGGATATCCCGCGGATGTTAATC